>BSAI01000123.1:7154487-7239193 GCA_036245035.1 Adrianichthys oophorus
GGCCAGCCCCCAGGGCAAGCCCCAGCCCACCCCCCCACCCCCCCACCCCCACCCCACACACACCCATCATCATATACATAGGAAACAGGAAGTGACCTCATATGGCTTAGTTGAAAGTTTTCTTTTTTCTTTCTTTCTTCTGTCTATTTCATTTTTGTTTCATACTCTGTTCTGTATTTCACAGGTTAAAAAAAATGTTTAATTATTTCTACTTTGGATTATGTATTATTGATTTCACAGGTTTAAAGGCAAGAATTTGTTTCAGTAAATGTTTGGTTAATTGGCCTGTGGGAGGGGCTAAGCCTTTATAAGAAGGGAATATCTAGCAGTATGGAGAGAGCACAGTCTTGGTTGTAGTGGTGGCAACGAGCGCTCTCTAGTGTATTGTGGCGTTGTTGGTTTTTGGGGGACAATAAAATCCTATTGTTTCCACCTCTTAACGTCTGCTGGCTTGGTCATCTTATGTGTTTCTGAGTGTGCATTTGACACTGTGAAGAACCCCGTCACAGGCTCGTGCAGCCACCTTAAGGGACGTTATAAAAATAGAACGTACGGTTGTCGTGCATGCGATAGGGTATAGTGAAGTATGCATAAGGCTAATGTAAGTTACAGGCATGTATCACATATGGGTGATGCTGTACAGTGTCCTTTCACTACATTCTAATCATTATATGATGGCATTCTTTCGTCTGCTCCTGATTCACAGCGATTTGAAAAAAAATAAATATTCAGAAATGCAATTTTAGCTTAATTTCTTTATAAATGTTCTTCACAACCAGAAAATTAAACAAGAACTTGGTAAAAAAAAAAAAAAAAAAAAAGAAAATCATTGGAGTGGGTCAAATATACCAAATATTGCAGTTCCTTAAAGGACCACTAGAGGCTTTTTGTAAAAGAGAGCACTTTTCTGTTGACTTCACACATTCAAAGTCAGTCTTCAAAATTAACTTTTGTCTCAATTTGTGTTTTTGTATCTTTTGGAAAGTGGCTGTAGATAATCTTGGCTATGATTTGGTGCTTCATAGAGTAAAATTCAATTTGCAAGCTAAATGTTTGACAGCCTTTACTAAAAATGGATCTGTGTGCAGCAGAGGAGGCTGAAAGCAGAGCATATTAGGAAGACAGAAAGGCTGCCTAGGGTAAGCTAACCAAACCTGAAAGAGCGATTTTCCCACCCACTCACACACGACTCACAGGACACATACACCAATAAGTAGTCAGCCCGCTATAGTGACCTAAAGTGATCCCTCAAGAATTGCCCTGCCTAAAGTTCTGAGGTTGCTGGCAGTGAGGATGACTCACTATTTAAGCTTTAAAGCTTGACTGATTACCTCTAATGTCACCTGCCACACAAGTTCAGTTCCACATCTAGCCTTTCAGTGGAGAAAGTCCCAACCTGTTTCACACAGCCTAATGTGTTGTCATCCCGACTTGTCAACCTCACAACCAAGTTGATAAATCTGAAGGAATGTTGTGTTCTGTCAGGAAAAAGGACATTTGCTGGTGGCAAGCGGCTGAAATAAACCTCAAGAGTTGTGTATTTCATATGAAATGAAAATAGGTTTTTGAGTAAATGCCGGAAAAAAATGAGCCACTACTGTTCATGCAGTGCACAGAATTCAAAGTTAGGACAAAGAACAATAAAAAGTGACTGTTTGGTATTACTTTGGAAGGAACACGCAAGAGAAAAAAGGAAATTTAACAAAAACAGCAAAGAATCGTTGACACCAATAGCTTTTTTTAGTCTCTTCTTAATGTGGTGAAGTGGAACAGCGAGCAAAGAAAAATGAAAAGCTCAACATTAGTTGTAAGCAGACAAACACTAAAGGGATGCTGCAGAAAGGACTAAGGTTTAGTGGAAAAACAAGAAGATTTTATCCATCGTTTGTTTTTTTTTTTCTTGTCTTCCTCGTGAAAACTACTGTGTGATTAGCTAAACATGTATAGTTGTTACAATTCTTTAAAAAAAAAGAACAGTAGAGGAAGGTTTCGAAATGGAACTCTCTATTGAGTCCCATCTTAAAAATTCTAACAAAAATGCGTTTACAGTACAGCCTTTTACTGACCTTAAAATAAAGAGTGATAAATATATTTTCAGATTGAAAATGCATATAGAGTGTTTATATCCATGAATACAGATTCCATTAAAGGCATTCCTGTTGATTTTCAAGGAAAAAAACTGTTTACTGATTGTGTGAATTTATCATTTTATTCAATAATCCTCACATTTGTTCAGTTTAAAATAATATTTCTGTTAATTGCTTTTAATAACCCAATAAAATACATTTTAATCAAATGCAATCAACTCTTTTACTTGCAAATCGTATCGTTCCCGTATTTTTACAGTGAAAGCTTGTTCAAAATATTCTTATTTTTTACTGTTGCTATTTGTACCTGGGGAGGAGCTGTTTTGACATTGTTAGAGCTCAAATTTGTGCCTACACTGGTTCTTAATTGGCAGGTGGGTGGATTCAACCAACTCTTTCTTCGCTCTGACCAGTTGCCACTTTTTGAAAAACTGTTTTGAGGAGGCCAGAGCAAACTCTGGTCCCATTTTACACAATTTTATAGGTCAATACTTAACCCCTTCATGCCTGAATTTATTTCCAATGGCGTTGAAAATGCTCTTCAGTGTGTTTTCCGTTCAAAGTGATGCTACATTCAGTTGTTTTGGATGTTTATCCTTAGTGAGAAGCAATTCAGGGAGGATTTACATGAACATCTGCTCAAAAAAGTATAATCATTTTACTTAGCATGTTTTCATGAAAATTGATTGAAACTCAGGCTTTAGGCCATGTGCACTCAATATACTACTGTGACATAAAGTAATCAGTATCTTAGCCTTTCCGACAGCAGTGGGGGAACTGTACTTTTGGATCACTCAATGAGGAGAATGGCTGCAGTATATTTTGGAAGATGAACAACACAGTCCAAAATAATCTGGCTGTTGTTTGTCTCTGCATACAACCAGTTGGTGCTATTTGGTGAAATTACTTGTTAGCTGTGGCTGTTTGCAAAGGTTGGACGATAGTATGCTCTAAGCCTGTGACTTAGGCAGTGCTTTTCCCCAGATCTGATGAGATTTGGGGAGATTTTAGGTAAGAAAAGTCATAATTCACCTTGGATATTGTGCTCCATCAGACATCAGCACTCTTAGGACATGTCAAAAATTGAATGGACTTTAAAATGGCATCAGGGAAATATTTGAAGAGTAGACAATTCAATGTCTGACACTTGAGGTCAGTGCACTGACACCCAACAATCCATTTTTATATGAAATTGATTTTTTTTCCTTTTCATTTTTTTTTTGTCCGCAACACAGAGGCTTACATTTGTATTAGCGGATGATCCTTTAAGTGAAATTTGACCTTTACAATACCCAGCAAGTTTTTTCAGTTGAGATTATAAACAACAAAGACATGGCAATCTCCGAGATTTCTGTTTGGTGGCTCTTTTCTTGATGATAAAGCAGCAGAGCGGGTAAACACAGTGAAATTAAGATGAATGCGTTCAGACACAAAAAAGCACATCTCTATTTGGTGACAGATCCAGCCTAATGCCACACAAAGGCATCTCTCTTTGGCGAGGCGATATGAAGTGACACAGTCTGTCCTCCCTGGAGCATGAGCAGCTCGGCAACAGTGCAAACCTATTATCACCCTCAGGCAGGGGGGTGGGGAGGTGGTGGTAGGAGCAGTCAAATATTGCATGGCTGTGAGCCATTATCCAAAACCGTGCTTATTCACTTCTTAGCCTTGCATTCATCACCTCAAGATCCTTGAGCAGCTTGTGGCCTGTGTGGATGCAGCACACTGGCTGCCACTTCTCCCTGTGGTGTGTTAGGACAGTTTGAGCGTCTTCCTCGCCGCTGTATTTCAGAGGTTTACTGTCAAAACCTCGCTTGTAATTTGATCTTTTTTCCAAGTTTCTGTGTAGCCAAATGGCTTGTTGGGAAAACTTTTTGATGCTGTTTTTTTTAAGGACTAAACCTAAGAAGTGGTTTAAGTTTAGCAAAGAATGACCATAATTTCAACCTTATAATGCAAAATATTTGTATCATTATGCTAATTGCGATTAGTTAATTACAGCCAATTTAATGTGTGTTATTGTTTGCGTTAATCTCGTTATTAATCAATAACTCATCTATTTAAAGGATACTGGCCAACGAGTTATGCATTATCAGAAAATAATAAACGACGGAGGCATGATCGCGTTTGACGATTGAAATCCATTAATTTCTGAAAATGTACACTTTGAAAGGCATTATCCTACTTGGTCATTTATAGAAGAAATACATTTTAAAACAAATTAGCATTTTACTCTTGTCATATTTTTAAGTTTATAAAAATGTGACTATTTGATATGCTGTTTTTTATGAAACATAGATTTTCCTCTGTATTTTGAGCAGATGTGGAAGCTGGTTCATTGAGGTTCACTAGGTTTTGACTACCAACGTTGTGACTTTTTCTGTCGCTGATTTTAGATCCGCTTTTATACTCGGTTTTAATTTTTCTTGCTCCATGGCCCAATTTTTTTGCCAGACTGTATAGCTGGCTGACAGATGGCCTCACATTTGATTTGAGAACACTGTTGCTTAGAGAGGACTTCATTGCCACCCCAGTGACTCCAATTTGGCCTTGTGTTGTGGCTGTAAAAAGAGCCCATTTCATCAAAACGACATTGTTCTAGAAGTTTGTTTAGATGTAGTTTTTGAAGCAAAGGCAGTTTTGCTTTTCTTTTTTGTTGGGAAAGAAAACAACCTTTTCTTTTGGGTAAACTGAACCTGTAAAGGGAGTTGACCCATACAGGTGCGGGTTTGTCGGCTGTCTGGGCCCTTGGAGTGTCGTAGAGAGGAGCGGCCTCGTCTTTTAGGGAACGGAGGTGTGTCTTAAAGCTTGTTGGGCCACTTTAAGGGACGTTGTGAAGCACGTATCATTGTGGTGCACGTGGTAAGTGTATCATGAGGTGCTTGTAAGGATAATCTGAGATGAACACACTGATGCTGCAGGAGTCGTACGGTGTCCTTATGCCACATTCTCGTCATTAGTAAGGTGCGAGTATTAGTTTCTTACTGACCGTGCGCAAATGCTGCATGCATGAGGTGTGCATGTGACATGTACTGTAAGGGCTCATAGGATGTCCACACAAACTATACTCTGGTTGTCTAATATAAATGCGCACAAAAATGTTGGCAATACACCCTCACCAAGTGGCGTATGACCTTGATATCTTGTGCAGGCCACCTGCCTGTAATGGCAGCTGTGACTATGGGTCTAAGCTGAAGCACAAGGAGACAACACTGAATTTATTCTCTGATTTTTTTTTTTTTTTTTTTAGGCACACATTATGTTTTGCATTACACTGCTTCCAAATATTGGATTAAAGTTGGACAGAATCAATACAGAGAGTTGTTGTACCAGAGATTAAACTTGTTTGACTATGATGAATATTTGCCAAGATTTCCACTGCAGTTTCAACATGGAGCTCCTCAATGCATTCAAGCTGAGAATAAGACATAGACATGGAAACCCCAAGGTCAAAGTAGGAAACACCTCTAAAAGAGGTAGAGAATGAGAGAGCAAAGATCCTGTGGGACTTCTAGATTCTGACGGACAGGATGGTAATAGTGAACCAACCAGATGTTGTTGTGGTGGATAAAGAACAGAGGACAGTCGTGTGGTTGTACCAAGTGATGGCAACATCAGGAAGAAGGAACGTGAGAAAATAATATTTGGAGTAGTGGCAAAATACATTTTCTATGTATTGTGAATGTTAACTTCTGTGCACTTCTCTATGTTTCTCAACATGTATGCAGTCAGGGTAAATTTTTATCCAAAATTCGTTAGGAGACATTAGCATCTTGGTGATCTGGTGATCTAAGATGCTCCCCATCTTGGCCTGAACAGAAAGCAGAAAGGACTAAGGTTTATAAAACAGAGATAAAAACTATTAGAAATTCCTAGTTTAAGAATACTAATTCACTGTGAGTTCAAATAAGATGTTTTGCTTGTTCAAAGTAATCTCCAAAAAGTTTTCACTAATATTGCACAAATATTTTTTTAAAATAAAGTGTGATGTTTGGCATGATTAGCATCTTTCATTGCCATCCTTCCAGTTTGCAGCATTTTCACATAAGATCAGATCCTATAGCTAAAATGTGTTTACTGGGGGAAAATGTGTATTTTTTTGGACCAAATATTCACAAAGTGGGTAATGGTGCTTGAGAATATTCTTGAAACAAATTGTAAAACGGAAAAAAAAAAAAACAACAACAACAACCCTAAAATGTGCTGAAGCAAATCCCCAACTCAGCTAAATCTTACATTTGTTAAATTACAAGCACTGAGACAAATGGCTAGATTAAGTTTAAATATGGGGACTTGAGGCTGGATATGATTGAGCTGTAGTTCAATTTTGACAGCTGGCGTCAAATGAATCCCACTTCCTTGAGTCATAATTCTGTCAAATCTACACAACAGTTTCGGATGAGTGTGACTTACACTTTCCTCAGCCGGCACCTTAAATGTCATCTTTAAATAAATACGTAGGCGGATGAGGACCACCGAATAATTACCGAGATAGAAAAATGTTGATTTCAAGTTCTGTGTAACTCTTTATGCATGTATATTAACAAGAACTGACTTACTGAAATAAATGTGATGTAATTGTTGTTTACTGAACGCTGAGACAGAGCAGTATATGAAATGACTCTCCGGCATCCATCTGCTTAACTAGCTGGCAGACAAAAGACACAAGAGACACTGTGTTTTCCGTATTTAAACATGATATTGACTCAGGCAAAGATACTGCACTCTGCTCGATAAAACGCCTTTGAAAAGCCGTTTGGCAGTAGGAAACAATAATGGGATTAAAGCAGCTGTCCGTTCCGGTGTCCGCCTGGCTGGTCAGCGGCGCAGTTTGCTCAGTTTTTTTTTTGTTTGTTTGTTTAGGAACATTTGTTCTACGGTAAAACAGATCAGCAGGGACATTGCACACAAATATTTCTCCAACTGTTTTAGTGTCGTTTCCTCTCCTAAATTATTATTTCTCCTAAAAATGTTCAAGCCTCTCTAAAACAAAATAAAGTCTGGACATCTTGAGTGTCTTGACCATCCTTTATGCCTATTTACTCGCTTCAACAAGGGTTGCTTTGTTGTTTGTCACTGTTGTGGTGAATGGATCCCGCTTTAATGAATACACATTAATGCTCAGGAGATTTGTTGGCTGCTGTGTGGATATGCTGCTCCAGCATATGTTGAATGGGTGCCTGTCAAAAGCCTGCTGCCTGTATGGCATCTTTGTAAATGGTTGAGAAAATAAAAGATAATGGGAGTTAGGAAAGACATCCAAGCGAGAATGTGCATCTTTATGAATTATTTATTATACAGGTGCACGTGTTTTACTTTCATACATTCTTCAATTAGTTTTACAGATTTTTTTTCTGTTGTATTTGGTCTGATTAACTTCAGAAAACTTTTGGCACTTTTAAAATCGTTAACCTTGTTTTCAAAATTATTATTCATCGAAATAATTGTATGCAGTGTTCCATCGTTTTCTGCGGAGGTAACATTGTACAAATAACCAGCAGTATGTGAAATCTACAAAGTTGAATTATATAATTATAATTTTAAGGTTGTAAAAACCCCTCATTGCACACTTTATACACTTTTCTCTGACATAAATCAACATTTTCACACTTTTCACACATTTAAACTCTTATTTAAAACAAATAAGTCAAGTATTTTAGACTAAAAACCAAATATTTCAACACGATCAAGTGTATGCAAATAAGGCAAACTGAATGCATTCTGTACATGAGTCTCAGCACGGAGGAGATTGATTGACAAGTTAACAGCCAATCAGGATTCAGAACACAGTACATTGCTAAAAAAAAAAAAAAAGCATGCAAAATTATACAAAAAAGAAAAAATCTGTGAAACAGCGTGACCGTAAAAGATGAACCAGGGCTTAAAGGAGACCTGCCCGGCCACTATAGAGACCGGCAGTAACATCTGTTAGACCTGGCCGCTATTGGAGATGGCACACAACTGGAAGATATACGGTACTGTGCATGTAAAATGAAAAGAGTTTTGCAGAGGCCCGAAGTGCTAAATGTCAAAGTGTTGCAAATCTCGCAAAACTTGTTTCAGGCCTTTTCTTTCACAGCTCTACTTGGTGTGAAGTAATTCCGGCCAGGCACAAACAGCAAGTATTAATTTCACCTTAATGATCACGTTTACAACGGTTGGCACTTCTGTGAATTAAAGGGAACGGCATTCGTTTATCACTACCAAATCTAAGTCCCTGACTGGTCAAAGTTTGACCCATTCAGTGGACGCACAGTTTTTCGTAGAACCTAAATATAGTTGAAGAAACTTGCATAGCTTTGTGTGAATGCAAGAGCTTTGCTAATATTTACCATGAAAAAGTAGAAATGAAAAATGCTTCTATCACAGCCATTTAGAGATGATGCTTTTGTCAGTGAAAAAAAAAAGGATTACCGTGTGCAGCTGTGATACTGAAGAGGGGAGATACAGGTTGCATTAGAAGTGGAGAGATGGTTCTGGAATGTAACGCAATTACCTTTGATTTCTGCTTTTAGAAGCTGTAGACAGAACATCTCTTGCTAAAAATTGAATTCTTCCGCTCTTTACTTCTAAAGTTTCGTCACATTTTTTTTCGGTCTGTTTTTCCTTTCAGTCAAACATCGTTAGAACTTGAAGGAGTTTATTTGACCTGAGAGTATCTACTAACTACTCTCGCACCTTTTTTGCCTTCAACAAATGGCACCAGAACTTTGTGATTTTGTTACTTTCACTTGGAAAAAGAAAATACAAAAATTTCAAAAAACTAACTGGGTGTAACAAAAGATTCCAAACTTATATGTGGAGAAAGGCCATCGTATTTGATCTCATCTGCCCTTCACACACGCTCAAAGAAAGCAGGGAACGATTGTCTGTAGCAAGGACAGAAGCAGCTTAGCTCAATTTGCTGTTTGTGTCTTGCAATAGAAAACCAGAAGAAAAATAAGGTTAGTCTGTTAAAAGGCTTTAGGCTAATCAATTATTTGCAAAGACCCGGTGAATTTCAGGGACTTTGTTTTCATTTTAGATTTTAGTACATTGCTGCAAAAAATGTTCAATAACTGCCACTCTGCTTCATATAAAATCATCTTCCATTTTACAATTTTGTAACACTTGAATGATTCAGATCATCAAAGAAAAAAAAAAAAAACTATTAGACAGTGATTGCCAGCATCAAAGCAAAATCCACTTTTAAACGATTTATTAAGAGAAAACAGCTGGTTAGTTAAATGCAAAAAAGGTATTTGTCCTCTTAACTTACTAAATGTTGCTTCTAGGCTTGTTTGGCTTTGCTACAACAATGTATTGATGAAATCTAAGTCTTTCACAGACTGTGGAGAAACTCAGTCCTACTCTTCTTTGCTGACTAGTTTAGACACATTAGGAGGTTAATCAGCAAAAACGGGCAGCACAAGGTCATACCACAGTCTCTTAGTCAGCTTTAAATTCAGATCAATGCTCCTATTCTGACCAATGCAAACGAACTGTAGGAGCTTAGAGAAACATCTAAAGAGGCTTATAGTGGTGGTGAGGACATTTAGCTAGAATACTACCTAGCTACTTCCTGTTGCAGTCCAACCAGGAGGGGGTGTGGAGACGTTTTTAATCCTTTAACATCGCAGATTGCCATTCATTAATCACAACTAAGTCTGAGTCCTTGATTGGTTCTACTTGGTTTACCGTGTTCAATAGCCACGGGCGTAGTGATGTGTGAACCAGAGAGTTTTGAACGCAGAAACCTGAAAGGAGCATAAATGCGAGTTTACATAGGCATGGCAAGGCAAGTTTATTTGTATAGCATATTTCAAGTACAAAGAAAATTCAAAGTGCTTGAAACAAAAGGCAGCATAGTGCCATAAAAGATAAAATAAAATCAAAAGAATCAAAAGAAATCAAAAGAAATATCAAAGGTGTGATCATCAAAGTAAGATTTAAAGAAAGTTAAAAAGTAAGTTTTGAACTAGTTTAGTACTGACCCTGAGAGACCCACCCAATTTTCCAGTCTGAGTGATATAGCGTGGTCGATTGTATCAAATGCGGCACAGAGATCCAATAAAACTGGCACTGACATATTTCCACTGTCTGTTTTCAAATGTACTGTATTTCATTAGTCACTTTGGTCAGAATTGTCTCAGTGCTGTGGTGTTGTCTGAAGCCTGACTGGAAAACGTCATATAAGTTGTTTCTTATTAAGAATTCATTTAACTGATGAAAAACAGCTTTTTCAATGATCTTACCTAAAAATGGCAGGTTTGATATCAGTCTGTAGTTGCTCATTTGTGTCTTGTCCAAATTGTCCTTTTTCAGGAGGGGTTTGATTACAGCTGTTTTCAGTGGTTCTTGGAAAACACTAGATGTTAAAGACAAGTTCACAATCTGGAGCAGAACCGACTCCAGGATCTTTGAAACTTGTTTGAAAAAACTTGTGGGTAGAATATCCAGACAGCAGGAGGAAGAGTTCAGTTGACTTAGAATGTCCTCCAGGTCTACTGTTTATAAGTTGAAACTGCGCCATGGGGTTCATATTGGCTTTAACTGGATAAAGTTCATATTCTAGACTTGTAGTTGATGAAACAACAGTTTGGCTTATGTTTTAGAATTTCTCTGTAAAGAATTTAGCAAAGTCATTACAAGCTTTAGTGGAGTACAGTTCTGATGCCACTGACACAGGGAGGTTTGTCAGCCTGTCGACTGTAGCGAATAAGACCCGAGAATTATGAGAGGTAATGATGTCAGAGAACTAGCACTTCCTTGCATTGCTCAGTTGTAAATTATAAAAGTGAAGTTTCTCTTTATAAATGTCATAATCAACCTGCAGTTTAGTTCTCTAGTTATCTGCTTTTTCCATTCTTTACGAGTATGGAATTTCTTCATGGAGATTTTTCTTTGCCATAGGTCACCGTCACTATACTGGGAGCAATACTATCCATGATATTTACCATATTGGCTTTAAAACTATTGACAAGTTCATTGACTGAACCCCCTGAGAGGGGAGGTGTTAGAGAGAGAATCTGGTTAAACATCTCACTGGTATTTTCAGTGATATACCATTTTGTGATCTCATCCCTCAAAACATTTGTGTTTACTGGAATTGTGCTTTCAAAGAAAACACAGCAGTGATCAGACAGACATAAATCACATACCGTAATCTTGGAAATGTTCAGACCTTTGGAAATCAATAAATCAAGATTATGCCCTCTGTTGTGTGTGGGCTCAACCCACAACAACCTGTTGGGTCAACCCAAAGTTGTCCAGAGTGTTTTTTGTTCTGAGAGTTGTCAACATTCTCCAACAATAACTGTACAGTCAAAATCAACACGGATCATAGACAGCAGTTCACTAAACACAATGTTAAAATCTGCACAGTATCTGGGGCTCAGTAGATATTTATAAATCTGGTTTTGAATGAGGCCTTCAGCTGTAGGGCCATGTATTCAAAACATGGAAAACTTCCAAAAGACAGATTCTTACACTAAAATAGTTTATTGAACAAAACTGCAACCCTCCCGGCCTTTCTGCTTGTTCTTTCCTCACTGATAACACCATAATTGGGAGGGGTTGACTTGATGAGAACAGCTGAACTGTTAATTTCATCTAACCAGGTTTCAGTTAAAAACATAAAATCAAAGATGTAGTTCGTAATAAAATCATGAATTAAAAATGTTTTCCTTGCTAAACATCTGACATTAAAGAATGCTAACTTAGGAGATCTAGGAGTAATAGTATTGTTATTTACCTTATGTTTCTGGATAGGAACAGAAATGAAATGAAATGGATGAAACAAATATTGCAGCTTGCCATTCTCTTCCACAGAGGGACAAAGTGAAGCCTGCGGTCATCCTGCGGTTGGTACATAAAATACACCTTCTGCGGCAAGGAAAAATCCAAAAGGGATCCAATGTCTATGTGAACCGAACATCTTACAAAGAAAACGTCAGAAATTGCTCGAGAAGCCCGCAGTCTGAGGAGAAGACAACAGAATCAGAACAACGTGCATCAGGAACTGCAAAGTTTAAATTCAGATGAACAGATCCACACCAAAGGAAGCCAAAGTTTTACTGGTAAGAGATAAAGACATTGAACGGTTGAAGTAAAGGGGATTATGACTATTTTCCAGAAAAGTTTGATCGTTGTCTTGCTGAGAGGTAGGAAATGTACATGGCCGAACAAGAAATTAATAAACTGAACTGGGATGTTTTGGACAAAATGCAAAAGAGCAGTAAATGGTTAGGGATTATATACTGTTAGATAGAGGAAATGTAACCTGGATATACTTGGCTTTATATGTTCTGGACTTACACATATTATCTGTAAATAATTTTGATGTGAATAGAGAGAAAGGGGGAAAAAAAGTTAAATAAAAATGACTTTTCCAAAATGAATGAATAATCATCATGAATGCCATTTGAGAACTTTTAAGGTGACTGAATATGATGAGCATGAGTTGGTTCAGAACATAGACCCAGATATTATTTTTTTTCATTGTATTAATGATAATTGTCATTATTACAGTGAAGATGAATTTAATAAGCATGTTGACATATCAAATAAGTTATCAATCATCCGTTTTAATCTCAGAAGACTACGCTAACATGCTTTCTCAGAGCCATTTAGTATTATAGCGATCACAGAATCTTTGCCTCTGTTGTACTAAAGTGAGCTGGAAGGTTTGGTTGGTTTAATTTAGTAAAGAGGGTGGGATTACATATGTTTTTTTTTTCACTTTTTCCCACCCCTTTTTGAACATTATTTTTGTTGTCCTTGTCTCGGTTGTTCTTTTGTTGTTTGTTATTACTGCTTCTAATGTTCCAATATACTGAAACTGATGCTTACCTTCTGACAGGTTATGAGTCCTCATCCTGCTGCCTTCTGGTGGATGGTCGTTGGATAGAGATCTGGGGTTATCTGATAGTGGAGCAAATGTGTTTTGCAGTTTCACCTCTCCATTCACAGTTGTCTTCTCAGCGGTCCTTCCATGTACAGGAGTATAAGTCCTCTGTCTCGTAGGAAGAGGAGGCCAGTCGGCCTCATTGAAGGCTTCAGCTCTCCATGTCGAGTCTTTCCTCCCATGTCCTATAATTCTCGAGCTGTAGGATTTATTCTTTGGCTTTGCACCAAGATGGTTCAGGGAGGTTTATTTTTCAACAATTTGTTGTTGTGCACAGATGCTGTTTCTTTCACTGTCGTGGACTTTTCATTGAAAGTTGCCACTTGAACGTGCCACTTGCAGAAGGCAGTGTGATCATACTTTAATGTGCTGCAGCTTTGTAATACATTACTAATGTACAGTGTTGCATAACGCTGCAAAGATGCTTTTCTGCAATTTAGAATCTGCTGGCATTGCGTTAATTGTGTAAACAGTTTAAAGCCCCAGTGTTAATGAATTAAATCCTAATAGAAAAGCTGAGAATGGTCACAACAGAGTGAGACCTGCGCAAACAAACTCATGCAGAGTGTAAATTGTCTGCAGGTCATCGGTTGTCCCACTGCAGAACCAAAGTCCTCTTGAGTCAGAAGTCATTGCTTGTCAGTTATCCCTCTCCTGTAATGGTTGCTGTTAAATTCCTGGTTTTATTTATTATGGTGTGCCAAGAAACCTCATAACGTCAAACCACCACCGCCATTTTGAGATCTCAGTTTAAAGTCTTGGCTTAATTCAAGAGCTAGACATCATCTATGTAATATTTAACTATAAGTGTTTAAGATAATCCAGATTTTGGGGGGAAATGTGCCACTAGGATTTGCGTTCTATTTTCTTAACAGAGGCATTCTCCTTAAACTTTAACAGGGTCCGTTTTAAAAAAAGCCTTTCTCTCTTTATGTTTATTTATATATTTATTTTTGTATGGCCCCCAGGATAAGTCTCTGTTAGTGTTCTTGGAATTATTTCGGACAGTCGGTCAGAGGATTGCTCTCCACTGTTTCAGACTGGTAGATATAGATTTTTGCTCCTTCTAGATGGGTTTTGAAGTTTATGTAGATTACAGCATACATGTTTTCCTCATTTTAAAAGTAGGGGAAACTGAACTGAAAAGGGATTGATAAAAACCTTCAGCTTTTTTTGCCAATTGAAGTTGACATATTGAAAGAATCATGGATCCTATAGTTATCTGTGATGCATTTTTCTTAGGTAAATGTCGGTGCAAAGTGCTTAGCTCAACAGAAGGGTCCCCGGGACGAGACTTGACATTTGCTTGTCGTGTCTTTGTCTATGCGTTTACATCTCGACAAAAGCCTTAGCTGTGATTAAGGGCTTCTACGAGCCTCATCCTTCAGAAAGGAAGAAACAAAGACAGCAGGAGAAAAAACAGATCAGGTTTGACAAAGACAAATAAAAGAGGGAGTGAAGGAGGATGATGGAGTAAGAGCCGAGGACCAGTACAGTGCGAAGACTGAACACTATCAGTCAGTGTATTATACCCCATGCCAATGGCACCAAAAGAAAACATCACTGTTTGGAGAAGGGGGTGTCAAGTCGAGATGAAGGATTAGTGCACCCGGTCTGTCTGAGATCCTCCGTGTTTGTGTGGGTTCTGAGTAAGTGTGTGGGAAAAAAAGAGAAAAAGGAATTCATGTATGATGGCCGCAAAAGTGACGGCTCACTGAGAGATCACTGCAAGCTGCTTGTTGTGTGTCCCAGCACACACAGGTGGACAAACAAGCCTTCTAAAACAGTATCACAGTGGTGGCTTGCTGTGGGCAGAGAAAGTCATGATACTCCAGGTAGGTTTCTGCATTATTTTAATCACAACCCTGTTAATGACCTGGGTGTCAAGGTGGTTTTACACCTTTGTGGTTTGTTTCAAAGGTTTTCTTAAACCTGGGCAATCTGTGCCTCCAGAGCCACACGAAGCTCTTTTACCTCTCCATTGTGGTAGATTTTCTTTCTTTTTTTTTTTTTTGGCAAATTCAAGGATTTTAAATGTGTTTTATGGTTTGAAAATTACAGTAAGGGTCATTGAATTAGCTGTGATGTAATGTAATTCTGGTTAGTTAGATTTACACATTTCTGGCTGGGATGCACAACAAACAGTGAAATAAACTCTGTGTGTGTGTGTGGTTTTTATTTATTTTTTTTGGTAAATCACTACTTGTATTACAAAATATCTACTACTGCATTTGCTGCAGAGGGATGATAGGCCATGCTGGTTGTCTTTTATTTTGAAGGGAATAACTGTTAAAGGTTAAACTATTTCATATTTGGAAAAATGGCAATTTCTTATGTATGTTTCTGTTTTATTTATGCCTAATACAATAGTTCATTTATTTCTAACATCTAATGTTTCACATTTCACATATTGAAACTTGTTTTGCTGTTCATTCTAGCCTTACTAGATTGTCTTTGGCCTATTGCACCAAAATGTATCATTTTTAAATGTTATGGAGCTTTTCCTTTAAATTCCTTTTTTTTTTTTATTTGGTAGGAAGCACAAGTGAAATCAAAATTAAAATACATGATAGTTTGGTTGGTGCCTTTTAAAGTACCGATTAAATATACCATTATGAGAACCAAGAACTGTTATTAAAGACAGGAATGATAAAAGTTTTTGTCATCATCACTCGGTGTGCAAATGGGGAGTGTCTAAATCTGATTTAATTTATATAAGAAATGATTTCCAATGGAAAGGTATTTTATCTCAATTCTCATTTATTATTTGTATGCATTACTTGCTGCAGCAGCTGAGCAGATGTATCACATCTGTGATGCATGAAAGTAGTTCCTGATTAACCATTTTAGAAATGCAGATTTGGTGATTCTCTCTTTTACAAGACAAGATGGATTTGAAAAATTTGCACAAGAGTAGGTTTCATGATTGCTAAAAAAATAATGAAGTCAGGACCTTTTATTCTGAAATCTTCTTCTAGAAAGGACTTCCAGCCTAAGAAAACATTATAAAACATCAGTTTTCATGAAACAAATTACTTAGTAAATATATGTTTTTGTAACAAGTTTTGCAAATTTACTTTATTTGAATCACTCTAATTCAAAAACATGGCTAAATAAAAGTAAAAATGGCAAAAAAATCAAAACGTTTGTTCTGTCTTTAGATGACTCTGCCTGCCGATCTACTCGCTGACCCCATGAAACAGTGTTTTATTGTCAGTGGACATTGACAACTGTAAACACAAAGTTAAAAAAAAATGTTGTGCAATTCCTGGTGTTGTGGACAAAAATTCCCCTGGTGTTCACGCACATCATACAGCTTAAAGATAATAGTTGAAATATTCTTTAATTCGGCGTAAAAGCTGCTCAAGTGGGAACATCGAGTTTAAACAAACAGTCCTTGTTGCCGATCGTGCACTGATATTGAAGCCGGGATGAAAGGAAGAGCATGGACAGATTGGTGAAGTCTCACATCTTCATGAACAGAGAGCTCCTGGGGAAACCCAATAGAAAATTCTCTGTACACGGAAGCTGGGGATGTGGGCAAAGTAGGTTACAGGAAAGAGTGGAGCGAGATGGGAGGAAGGCTTGTTAGGTAGAACTTGAAACAGTAATGAAGTTAACACTTCAAAAGAGTAGTTTTTGAATGGAGAAAAGGTGTAGACAGACAGACCGTGAAGGAGGAGGAGGAGGAGGAGGAGGAGGAGGGACACCTATGTCTAAAAGTTCTAATCAGCCCTTTAAGCTTTTGCACTCACCAGTAATTCCCAATTTTTAGTTCAAATCAGACAGTAGAGATGTGGGTTGACATGTCTGAAAATAATTACGTTTACTATTTTGTTGTTAAAGACTTAATTGTGCATCATACCACAAACACTCATGTACACCAGAAGTCAAGGCTACTAACCCCAAAAAGCAGTTGGGGTTTAAGGGCTAATAATCAGCAGCACTTTGTTATGGTTGGTAGAGGAAAACCCAACCATCCATCTAATCCTAACCAGCACAAGCCTTCACAAGCCTATCCTCCACATGTGCTAGCAGAAAGTTAGCGTTTGGTTTGGTTTTATTCCGACAAGAGACAAAATGGTTCAACTGTGGTTGCTAATTCATCTTTTAAAAAAAGTTATCCTCTTGCATTATCTTAGAATGATTCATTGCACTTGTTGAATTAGGAATCATTCTTTTCCTTTTGAGTTTCATAACTGGGCAGTCTTGTTTTAGGTGTTTTTAACATGTCCTTGTAGCATTTTTTTTTCTCATGATGGAGGACATTTTATAGTAGAATTTAAGATTAGAACTGTCTTTCTGAGTATTTCTTTATTCAAATGGGGATGAATTAGGAGCAGATTAAAAAAAAATACCATTTGAAAAAGTTGTGACGTAGAAACTCAGTTAGACAAGCCAAAGTTGCCCAGCTTTGATAAATCCCTCAAATAGATCCATTAACATCTTCCTTTTTCTCGTCTAAGCTGGCATTCAGCTCAAAACTGGATAGCCCCAGTATTACTTTCTTTTTTTGTTGCCCTGCTTATGCTAGCTTGGGGTTGTGAGGGGCTCTAAGCTAGCAGGAGAGAGTGTAAAACAAAGGGTTGATGGGAAATCAGCGGAGGCTTCCTTCCGCGCCAACGGTCCTGTTTGCAAGTTTGAGGCAAGATTTTGCATTAAAAAAGCATAACCATTATTAAAAGACCACTTGGAACACCTTTTAAAAGATGAAAAGATTATTGGAGAGGCACTGCAATGTTGATTATTGTTTAAAATTGGTAAAAAAATATTCTGTTCTTAGAACCAAATAAACTTCTAACTTTAAGCAACAACTTGTAAACAGTCTGAGTCTGGTACATTTAGCTTATATAGCCTTTTATAAGCTATAGCTTTTATCAGAAAGATGCTATGCTATTACCGCTCGGTGAATGCAACAGAAACCTATGTCCTGCAAAACAATTTCAGTGTAAGCAGATGGATGTATGATGTATCCACAATTTCATGTCCTCAAAGAGAAAACGTCTAGATGGTGTTTTGATCTTGTTTGCCCAGTTTCTCATACAATTCATGCTCATATGCTCTGTGTACAATTTCAGATTTTTCAAAGGCAGTCATCTCAACAGTGTGAGCTTTTTTTCTCTGCAACTTTTAAGTCTGCCTTTTTGATATTGTGTCATTTGTTTTCTGTTGCTCATCTCTTGTTGGCTTTCATTGATTTCCATTGGCAGGATTGCAGCAGCATTGGCCTTCTCCATTTGAAGTTTTAGTATTTTCCAATGTCTTCAGAGAACCTGTTCCTTTTTTTCTTATTTTGTTTGTTTTGTCAGTTGGTTTACATCTCCAATTAAAGTAAATAATACTTCTGTGCTACAACTGAAATTGTGTTTCTTTAGGGAGGACTGGTTAAAGAAAGAACATGGGATTCAAAGTGTCGATATCAAGAATACACCATCAGGGCTAAAAGGATGAGGAGGGTCTGAATGAGTAAAGGCGAAGGACGCGTTGTGAACAAGAGGAGGAAATGAAGAGTAGCAGCATTGGAGTGGAAGGAAGGGCGAGCAAAGTAAGCACTTTCTTGTCCATTTTTCATCAGGCGGGCCAAATTAGGGCAGGCTCAGCTCTCTTCTTCTATGTGTGAGCATCTGCTTTCACATTCCAAACACGTCCCTCCGCTCTCAGCAGCCCAGAGAGAGGGGCAGTGTCGCTCTGAATACCCTTCTCAGCATCCTGCTGTTTCACTGGCTCTGATTTATAAATCGGCGGGTGCCGTCCATCACTCTCCAATGCAAGGAAGCATCGTGTTTTCTATGTGTGTGTGTTTGCCCTTTGTCGCTCAGTCAAATCATCCATGTCCCATAATCCCCCACAATTCCCTTTTTCCTGCTCTCCTTGGTCCGACGTTGGGAGGGCATCTATGTCATCTTGTTTGCTGTTTCATTCGGTGACCCGCCGACTTACGGTAGCCTTCTCCTCTCTGAAGCCTGGCATTTGTAATCCGCCGGTGTCTGACCGTTTGTAACCCCTTACATATGCTGACATTTGGACGAAGGGGAACCACTTTCCAATTTGAGGACGTGAAAAAAACAGATATTTCTACAGCCATAGCTGCAATTTGACGTGATTGACAGGAAGGCATTTAGCAACCTTAAAGTCCCACTCTTTTGATTTGTTGTGATCTGTTCTCAAAGTGTGGTCTGTTATTTTTGATAGTTGTTTTTAGCCAAAGTCAAAAAATGTGTCGTTTTCTAGGACATAGTTTCTGCAGAAGTTCATTAGAAAATTCACCCTCCTTCTTCTTCTGGTTGCAGAGACCTCTCTGTTTATACACACTCCCACTAACTTACAGCCCCTCACACCCCAAATCTAACATTATCGATGCAAAAAAATTGCAGAACTATATTGAAGCTATCCAGCCACACAGTTTTGAGTAAGACACCAGCTCATACGAGAAAAACAAAGATGTCTGTGGATCTATTTATCTATAAAGCATTGTTTCCACTGAGTGGCCTGGTATGGTATGGTACGATATTTTGAACATTTACATTGTAAAATGTACCCATTAAATAGTACCGAACCATACCTCTTGGAGGCCCCCATCGGTTGTAGGTCCAAAGAAAAGTGGAACTAAGCAGTTGGGGCGGAGCCATGGTAGACACCCGTTGATTGGTAGAAAGTGATGATTAGAAATTTATAGAAAGCACCAAATCAGCATTCATAAGCTAGCATTCATAAGGTAGAGTTTTTTACACTTTATGACTGTATTCTTAGCTGCTCGCAATCGTCTTTCACAATACAGAACATACTAGAAATAAAGAAATAAAAAGACGAGCTTCTGGATGACCTCCATTGTTGTTACTTTTCTAGTTGTAGCACGGCAATGATGCAAACTGCAAGCGGTCTACACCAAGCATGTGCTGTGTGAGCTGCTACTCTGATAGATTAATTCATTATCCTCTCCATCCTACTCACTCCAAAAGAAAACTTCAACATCTTTATCTTTACTACCTCCAGCTCTGCCTTCTGACTCTTTCTCAGTCAACATGGCTGCTCTCAATACAGTCTTCTACATCTTTCCTTTTATTCTTGATAACACTTTGGTCACACATCACACATAAAACCTTCATCCACCTGCTCCAACCTGCCTGCTTGCACACTTCTCTTTGCCTCTTTTCCACACTTTTGTTCTAGACCAGGGGTGTGCAATCTTTGATGCTAAAAGAGCCATTTGGGTCAGTTTCTTACAGACCAAAACCCAACGAGAGCCACAAAGTACCACATCATCGCTTGGAAGATTTTTAATTTTTGTGGCCATAAGCCCTTTATTTATAAAATGTAGCATTTAAATAATTAGAACTTTTGAATTATAAGAGTGTTAGATTTTTATACATGTATAACAATTTTTATTTATTTTACTTTAAACAGCAGTACATTCAAGTTTCTTGTAAAATAAAATACATCCTGTGTCAACTAAATAACCAACCAATTATGTTTTTCAAAGCAATTGCATTTTTCTTTAAAGTCAAAAAGCAATGATGGAGAGATAAAAGTAATGTGTGGCTCTGGAGCATGACGTTCCAGACCCCTATTCTATTGACCTTTAGTCCTCCACCTTCTTCACCTCTGCTTCCTGTAACCTCTCGGCTTTAGTTGAGTTCCTCTTGTTTACACAGTTAATGTCTTGCTACAACTGTCCTTCCATACCTCTACAGATATGTTGACAGGATCAACCGCCTTTTCACTCTTCATCCCTTTTAACGTCTTCTTCGCTTCATCCTTCCTGATCTTTGCTACTTCCTGCTCCACAACATCCACCTCTTCCCCTCTGTGCTCTCTTACAAGTTCCTCATTCATCATCTCATTAAAGTTCTACTTCCATCTATCACACTTGTAGAATTTGTCTACACATTTCTATCCTAGTCCTTGATCCCCCTGATCCCTCCATCTCTATGTCCCTGCTTTGCCAACCTAAACAGATTTTGCTGCTTGCCTCCAACTTATAAAAGGGTTCTTTTTCTCCTTTAGCTGCCCTTTGTTTGCTCCACCCTCACCTTTCTCTGTACTCCTGCATGCTCTCTTTGTTTTCAAAATTGATCAAATAATAATTTTTTTTTTTAGCTGAATCAAACATTTTATTCTGAATAAAAGAGATAAACTTGAACAGTTTCATTCATGACAACCTAAAGCTGAAGTCTTATTGGATATTTACCAACAATAAAGTTACATTTTTATTGTAGCTGGAGCTGCACAGCATGCTAACGTCATAATAGTATTTATTGTATTACTATATGCAATTTTCCTTTTAATTGTTTTCCTTTTTTACACTCACGTTTGAGCCTTAATATCTACTAAATTTGGGCTTATTAATGGGACAATTGCGAACAAAACTGGATTTGGAGCCAGCTCTTTAAAGTGAATAATTGAAGCCGATATCTGTCTGGTAGTGGGAAATACTTATAATATTTTGATTTTGAGCACAGGTGATTTTTTACGAGATGTGCTGCAACTGTAAAATGGGGCAGAGTTGAAGACTTGCAAACAAGCATAGAAAAAACAAGCGGGAGAGTAAAGGGCAGCGAAAGAGAAAACACGCGTGCAAATGTGAGAAACAAGTCTTACACGTGTGATGCTGTGAAGAGTCGAGCAACTTTAGTCACTTCTAACAGAATCTTCTCGGAAACAAAGACACGTGACTTTTCTCAATATCTGATCTGGTTTTCTGCATCCTTCCTTTCTATTTGTCATATTTTTCTGTTTTTTAGTCATTGTGTTCGCTTATTTTTATCAATCAGAAACATACACTGGCTTGCAAAAGTATTCGTTCCTTGAACTTCGCCTTTCCCACAATATGACTGCAAACATACATATATTTTATTGGAATTTTATGTGAAAGACCAACACAAAGTGGCATACATGTATACAAGAGTTCAATTTTTTTTTTTACAAATAAAAAACATAAAAGTGCAGTGTGCGAAAGCCTTCAGCTCCCTTTTCTCTGAGTGCATCCTTTTGCCTTCAGAAGTTGCTTGATGATTGGTGACTGATCAAATCTTGACCTAATGATTTCATAGAGTCCACCTGTATGTAATTAAATCTCAGTATACAAATCCAGCTGTTTTATTACAGTCTCTGTGGTTTGTCAAGAGAATGTTGAGGAGAAAACAGCATCATGAAGTGTAAAGAACACACCAGACAGGTCAGGGAGAAAGTTGTGGAGAAATTTAAAGCAGGGTTAGGCTAGAAAAAGATTTCCCAAGCTTTGAACCTCTCATAAACCACTGTTCAGCCCATCATCCACAAATGGAAAGGGTACGGCACAACTGCAAACCTACCTAGAAGTGGCCATCCACCTGAACTAACAGACCGAACAAGGAGAGCACTGATCAGAGATGCAGCCAGGAGGCCCATGGTGACTCTGAGATCTACAGCTCAGGTGGGGGAATCTGTCCATAGGACAACCGTCAGTCGTGTACTGAACAAATCTGGACTTTATGGAAGAGTGGCAAGAAGAAAACCATTGTTAAAAGAAAACCACAAGAAGTCCTGTTTGCAGTTTGCCATAAGCCATGTGAGTGACCAGCAAACGTGTGGAAGAAGGCGCTCTGGTCAGATGAGACCAAAATGGAACTTTTTCTGGTTAAAGTTGATGGGAAGATGGATGGAGCCAAATCTAGAGCAATACTGGAGGAAAACCTGTTGAAGTCTGTACAACACTTGAGACTGGGGCAGAGATACACCTTCCAACAGGATGACCACCCTAAACATAAAGTCAAAGCTACAATAGAATGGTTTAAAATGAAACATTTTCATGTGTTGGAATAGCCCAGTCAAAGTCCAGATCTAAATCCAATCGAGAATCTGTGGTAAGATCTAAAAACTGCTGTTCAAAAACGCTCTCCATCTAATCTGACTCAGCTTGAATTGTTTTGCAAAGAAGAATGGGCAAATATTTCAGTCTGTAGATGTGTAAACCTGGTAGAGACAAACCTCAAAAGACTAGCAGCTGTAACTGCAGCAAAAGGGGGTTCCATAAAGTATTGACTCAGAGGGTACGAATACATTTGCACACTGCACTTCTCAGTTTTTTATTTGTAAAAAAAAAAAAAAAATCTTGTATAATTTTCTTTCCACTTCACAATTGTGCGCCACTTTGTGTTCATACTTTGGGTATGAATACTTTTGCAAGCCACTGCGGATGTCAAAATATTGATATTTTTACACTAAGATCTTTCTTTTATGAGGCAAATAGGTAAAAAAAAAGTCCAAAAACTCAATTCATCATTAAAAGTTTATATATATATATATATATATATATATATATATATGTACAATTTTTCAAAACTAAGAAAGTTAAAAGGAAAAATGTGTCCTTGATTGTTAGCTATATTTATAAAGGAAACAAAAAACAAAATGGGTTTTGGTTAAAACCTCTCAGCTGGTTGAGGAGAAATGGTTGCAATGCATAAAAAAACCCACTAAAAACAGACAGTGTGGGGAAAATACAAACAGACAATATTTTTATGAACCGGTCTGCTGAAGTGGGCATCTTGAATTATTTTTTAGATTGCGTTTTGTTTAGATTATCCCTTAGCTTTTGAGGGTAACATTTATTTTCTGGTTATCTTCTGGTTTAAACTTTATTTGTACACTGGATTTCATGTAGTAACCAATAAAATGTGATATAGATTTTCCCTTAATCCATAACTGTCAAAGTGGCAGCTAAAGCCTTGTCTGATTGCTAAGATGTGACTGACAAATATAAGAGAGAAAAACTGTCACTACAATTCATATATTATAAACATAATCATAAATTTGGGTTTTGTCTGTTAAATGCAGCTTTCTTTTATTTTGAAGTCAAGGGCTCTTCTGTTTTCTCACTGGATCTTTTCTGCAAAAAGAAACTTTCCAAGTCTGTTAGTTTTTTGGTTGACTTTGCTTCCTCGGGGGATTTAAGGTGTATTCAGACTGGAAAAGTATGTTGCTTGATTTGGTCTGGATCAAGTCCGGAACCTTGCATTTGGTCTGTTTTCAGACTGGCATTTACAGGCGATTTCTGTTTCAAACTAGAACCTGTAAATAAAACCATGTGACTAAAGATCTCTTCAGCCATTGGACAGGGTTGTTGGACATAGATTGTCGAGAAAACAGTGTGAGAAGCAATGTGTATCACGCTAACAGTTGTTTTAATCAGCTTGCATTTATCTGACCACATTTTAATGAGTTGTAGTTTTTCATTGTTGCTTTACATTTGTCCGTGGCTCATCGGTAGCAATGTTCCTAGTCTGTTTATATATAGCGTCATGACCAGCTACGGTAGCTGTTTTAGTTCACTTGTTTTGCTCAGACCACGCAACAAATTCAGACTGAGACATTTTAGAGCAAACCGAAGCTCAGTCCGATTAAAAACGAACTGAGACCACCTCAACTGAATGGGCCAGAGAGCGGTTCCTGGTGTCGGACCAGGGTTCGTTTGGGTGTGTTCAGACTCAAAATTTGTTCCGCAATATCGGGGGAAACCAACTCTGGTTCACTTAAAGCGAACCAAATGTGTACAGTCTGAATACACCCTTAACTGAGCGGTCTGCACGGCCACTGTAAGGAAGTAGCAGATGTATTTTCGACACATGACAGAGTAACTTGACATGAGTCAGATGTCATGGGGAGAATCAAGTAGTTTTCCAAAAAAAACGACTATCAGAATCTGATTAGAAATAAAATGGGGAAAATGTAGGTCATGTTTCTCTGTGCAGCCTGGTATTAACTGTCCTACGGATTGGTAACGGTCCATCACCTGGGGGTTAGGGACAAGACATTAGTTACATTTTTGTTTATTGGTGTTTTAGGATTATGCATGATTTATCACAAGTCAAAAGTCCATGAGGCATCAATAAAAATTGGTGATGTCATGCAAAATCTCAAGCATCACTGTATTATAGAGATTTAAAGTGCATGTTAAAAAAAAATCACCTTAAAAGACCAAAGGAAAGTCCAAATCTATCGTTGTACGACACAAAATCCTTCACATTTGCCGTCACACTTGTGTTTAATGAGAGGTACACGTTATGAATTCATCTGTGATTACAGTTCTGTGATGTTCTCCTCCACGCAGGGGCTCTCCCCACCCAACAAAAACAACACCATTAACTAAATGAACAAGAAACACCTCAATTACCAGCATGCTTTCCATTTGACACCTGGGAAATAAGATAAGCAGGTAAATGTGCCTAGACTGAGCACTAAAAACATGGCACTCTTGGTGAGGACTTAATGACTGTGCTGGCTTGGGGAAAATGGTGGGGTGGGGGGGTGGTAACAACTGCGGAATCATCCGCCAGCAGAGCCCACATGCAGCTACTATGGAGTCTTAAAGTAAAAGCAAATGAGAAGAAAAGCTAATGATGATCCCTGGAGTCATAAACAACTTCCACAAAGTGTATAATTAGAAAGAAGAAAAACTGAATCCTTTCGAATTTTATGGGAGAAAAAAAAGACAATTAGATAAATGTAAAAGGAAAGTGACGGGGACAAGTTGGTTTGAGAAATTAGGTATTTTCCTTAAACTCCAGGATCTCTCAAATCCTTCATCAAGAACCCTTTTTAATACCTAGGGAATGCTAAAAAATTAAATCCTAATTTGTTAAGGTTTAATAACTGTCACACAGAGACAGATTTTAGAGGGCAGTATTGTCTGAAATAAGATATTTTGCTTTTATCTCCTCACTACGGACTTACTTTTTTTTTTCAGAATGCAATCCTAAAAACTCACTTTAAGCAAAGTGGAGAAGGAATCAGAGTTTGAGCATTTGACTAGAAATAAAAAAAAAGCAAAAAAAAAAAATGAAACAAGACATAGAGAAAGAATAATTGAATATTTGTGTTCACACTGAATGCAATTCACACATCAAATTTGTGTCTGTTACAACTGTTTTGACGGACAGCAAATTTGCTGCTGGATGCTTGTCCAAAAATGTGTTCATAAACCCAATGCTACTGCTGTATGTGGGAGGAGCTACTGTGAAACATTTTTAACCTCATTAAAACATGAAAACCTTGATTATATATCTGTATATCTCATAGAGGTGTAACAATTCATTTTAACAATTTGATTCATTGTTGCCCATACTGGTTCCTTTTGAACGATCCAATTCACTGACCTAAAATCGATCCAGCCAACTTTAGTCAAAAAAATAACATAAATTCAGTATAAAGATTCATAGAAATTCTGAGGTTTTCCTTCTATTTTTAAGCAAGAAAAAAGAAAACAGAAACTAGAGTAAAAACAGTTTTTATGACCTGCTTGTGAAGATTATATTGCTTGTTCTTGTTGATCCTGCTGTTCTTGCTTTGTTTGTTGGACAGTAAATTAAAGATAAATACAATAATTCAGATCAAAAGCAGGCAACAAGTGGTTGCAATAGTGAAAATGAATGAGAGGAGGCTTTATGAAGGTGGATGCTGCAGGACTGACTCCAAATAACTAGGATGGTGCGCGGAAGAAACAAAAATTAAGAAAAAAAACACATCAAAGAAGTACAGCAGTATAAAAACAAAGAGTCTAGATATTGATTATCATGAAACCTAAAGTTATTTTTTTGCTTTTTAAAGCACACTTACATGTTGAAGGGCAGCTGTTATGTAATCTCTGAACTGCTGCATTTCTTTTAGGATAATAAACAGCTTCTATTGAGCCACATGAGTGAAGGCAACACATTATGGAAAGCTGTTTAGTTGATTGATTATTGTCTCTTCCCAATCCCTTACTAAGTTATTATTTTTATTTAATGTACTGAGTCCGTTACAGATGCTATGAACCAGCTTGAGGGGCTAAAAACGCACAGAGTGGACAGAATAACTTTGCTAACCGGTAAACAAAGAGGTGGTGGGCTTGTTGTTTACACCAAGAACCTATGGTGCCAAGATACTGTGGTGGTATCGACCCATTGCTCGCCACATCTGGAGTCCCTGTGTGTAAAATGCAGACATCTCTACATACCACATGAGCTAACAGCTGTAATCAAAACAGCTATGTACCACCGAGTGCTAACGTGAAGGAAGCCTTGCCAGAGCTGTACAACATCAGCAAGCATCAGCAGGATCACCCCGATGCCTTCTTCATACCAGCTGGCAACTTTAACCAGGCAAGTCTAAATTCTACCAGCATGAGGACATTACAACCAGGGGAGGGAATACACTTGATCTAGTGTATACGAACATTAAGCACTCGTAAAAAGCTGCAAAGACACAATAAATATGAGTACAGACTCTCTCCAACAGCCTTCATAGAAGACTGCTGCTAAATGCAGATACTCACTTTAATGATTGATTGCTGTTTCTCTTTTCTAATGACCGAATGCTGTTTTTTATTGCCATTTTATTCTTTTTTATTGGCATATTGTTTTTTGCACTGTCATTCTAGTGAGAAACCACATCACATTTGACCTGTGTGTTATTCTGCAACACTATGTGTGAAATGGTAAACAAATCTTGAATCTTATTTCTCATTTATTTGAATGTAAAGCTAAGTCATATTACACTTCCACTCAGCAGTACCATACGATCTGTTCCGTTATTTTGAGCGTTTCCATTTTCAAATGGACCCATTTGGCTGAACTGTACCATTTTTGGACCCTCGTTGGTTATAGGTCCATGGAAAAATTGAACCTAAATTGCCTGGTCCATTCTAAACCGTACCGTACTGTACCGCACCGCACAGTGGAAACAAGGCTTAAATTTCCATTCACCTGTATCTGGGCCTTTATTAGCACACTCTTGTGTTCTCCAGCAAACAAGACCACAGTTTTCTCTTCTGGCTGGTTTCTGATCAGAACCGAGTCTCGTTTTCCTGGACCAGGATGGGTTTTGGTGAAATCTATTTTCTATTGTCAGACCTGTGTAATAGATTTTGTAAAGGGTTTCATTCCATAATTCAATTCCACCTAGAACAAACTTAAACTTATCAGTCCACAAACTTTATAGGCAACCATCCAAAAGGAATACTCAAAAGCGTTGTGACAGCAGACCTGGGTGTGAAGGGTCATGGTGGTGAATTGAAGTCACACTAGACTACAGTGGAGTATACGTGTGGTGCCAGAACTTGGATCAAACAACCTTTCTCCCTTCAGTGGATGGGTAGGGGACCATGTCTCCTTCATGTGTTCAGGGGCGGTCGTGGTGCAGCGGTAGGATGGTCGACCTCTGATCGGAAGATTGCAGGTTTGATTCCTGCCTTGCTCGCCCATGTGTCGAAGTGTCCTTGGGCAAGACACAGAACCCCACGTTGCCTGGAAATGGCAAGGTGGAAGGTTGGTGGCAGTGTTTGGCAGTGGCAGTTAGCAGTGGCAGTGAGCCGCCATCAGTGTGTGAATGGGTGAACGGGAAAGTGACTGTAAAGCACTTTGGGCCTTCAATAAAAGGTAGGGCTTTTCTATCTTCAATGAAGTTAGAACAGCGATATACATATAAGCCATTTGTCATTTGCTACAATTATGAGGTACAAAAACAAAAACGAGGATCTGCTGAAATTTTGGAGTAGATTCACAAAATTACAAAAAATCCAATGAAAAAATAAAGACCCAAATCCAGGCATAGTCGAGAGGACCTGGCTGTAGGCATCAACGCCCAGAACCAGAAGTTCTCTCATATCGCTCCAAAAACATTTATTTCAAACTGGTGACCCTACAGTTACATTCATTTATTTTCCTTTTTAAAAGTGAACTAAAGTTTTCTTTGCAATTCTGAACACTTTTGGGTTGGGTTACTATAAATTGTAAAATTTCTGCCTCTGGCCGATGACATCAAGCGCCTATCTTAGTTCCTCTTGGAATTTTGGATCTCCAAACACACAAAAAAAAATTGTTTCGTTTTTTTCATGGATTCTTGTTCATATCACCCCTTAAATGTTACGGATTTGAAATCAGAGAATTGGTCACATTACTAACAGACAGTATACTCCAACATTCAAAAAGCACACAATAACAGTTGATAGAACTTTTCATTGACTTCATAATAATACTGAGTACTGCAGTTATGCTGTAACTCGCCTGAAGAAAAAGCCAAAATGCTAAATCCTAAAAGCATATTTTATTTGATGTAGAAACAGTTATGTCCCATCAACTTTCCACTAAGAGAAGTTTGCCTTTTTACAGATTAAACCTTGGATTGCTTTCTAAAACACTGAAGCTCATCGTGGTTGTTAGTCAAGGACACACAAACAGAATTCTATTGTTACAAAAACCACAGTTTCCAAGTCCTTCCTCATTTCAGGTGGATGTCTGTGATTCCCTCTCCCGCAGTGTTCACCACCCAAAGCAATAACTAAATCTGCGCTCTGCTTTAATTGAGAACACACTACCTGAAGTAAAGTGTCTCCTAAGCTACCAGTGTAAGCGACAAAAGCTAACTAGCTCTTACCACACTCAGACAGTGATTATCTAAAGCTTGAGCGGCCAAGCTTTTAGGCTCATTACTGTAGACAAACGGGAACAAAAAGACTTGGTAATTACTTTGCTTCCACGGTGTGTGTGGGCAGCATTCTCAGGGAGCTTAGCCGCACTTTTTTAAGGTCTCCTTCCCCGTGAGTTAGTCAGGGAAACGCACCGCGTGCTGTTCCTTACCTTTCCTTTGCTTTCTTACTCCTTCTCATTTCAAGGAAACCCTGCTTGTGTTCTCATTAATTCTTATAAACACTGGAAGTAAAACAAAGGACTACATGACATTATAATTCACTTCCTCTACACAGATGGGTGGTTTATACAGGGACATGTTATTGTGATCCATTTTCAATTGCTGACGCGCATGAATTATTCATTAATTTTTCTAAAGTCTACACTTCCTGCTAATATTCATTAATTCATTCATTTTCCAATCCGCTTTATCCCTTTCGGGGTCACGGGGTTGCTGGAGCCTAACCCGGCTACTCATGGGCGAAGGCAGGGGACACCCCTGGACTGGTCGCCAGTCTGTCGCAGGGGCCTTCCTGCTAATATGAAATTCTAATTATAAAAAAACAAAAAAAAAAAAAAAACAGTTTTTTAAAAGTCTGTTCTTAAATCACATATTTACCACCATGACAGGCATCAAAATCAAATTTTAAGCTATGTTCATGCTGGGCATTTGAGGGTTTAGCCCATGTTTTTTTTTTCCACTGAGCAGATAGGGGCTTTTTCTTCCTTTTAAGTTGCTACTGTCTACTAGCAAATGTCCCCCATCTACAGTACGAAAAGGCTTGGTGCAAAATTTCCAAGCAGTGCAAATCTTGCTGCAGGCTATTTCTTTCACAGCTCCATTCTGATATGTAAAAGACTTGGGCTGAATCTGAATTGCTTACCTAACCCTCTGGCTCCTCCCTATTGCTCTAATTGTGGGGGGATTTGATGCTGAAAGGGTGTCCGAAAGTGTTTTTTTATGGAGGAGCCATAGTGGCTTACTGCCGGCTATCCTTTCGCCGGAAGGGTGATCCGCATCGTGCTCGTGGCACACTGAAGAAACGTATTTCTTCATGTGGGTGTGTTCTGAAGCACAAAAGTTTACACAAAAGTGTAAGTATTGATTTTTATATTTTTGCATGAATTTTCAAAGTTATAAAACCGATGTTATGTATTCTGTAGCTGGCAGCTACATGCTAACGTAAATGACCAGCGACTTTTGATGACATCATCAAGAGGTGGTAACATCCAATTTTGAAGACACTTTTTTTTCCATATCTCTCCACTTGGGGGGATAAATGTAAGGATTGGGAGAAGCTGAGACTAGGGAAGAAATTCAGATTCGGTCTTGGTGTCAGATAATTTCAATCGGGAAAAAAACGGAATTATTCTTTTCTCCGACATGATAAATTTTCAAATGTTTGACACTTCAGTGTATTAAAAAGTCTGCCATCCATACCTCACTATCAGAACCCTGTCTGCGATTGGTCAAAGTTCCACCCGGTTTAATTTTGAACGTGCGTTCAATGGCTGCGTCTTTAGTACGTAGAGCTCGAAAATGGTTGTAGAGACTTGCATAGCTACACGTGAGCCAGAGACTTTTGAACAAGGAATCCTTAAACGTGCATTACTATAGGCTTTTCAAATGGTTGCTTAAATGCACTTTGGCGAGGACGGCATGTACTGTTCAAAGCGGGAAATTATCTATGAAGACAGGTGAAAACTTTTCCGTATCCAAAGGAGTTTGGTATTTCTGATGACACACTGAATAGCACCATCATCCTGAACAAACTACTCAAGTCTTTGTATGGCATGTTTTGGAGTCTCCTCAGGTTTACTTTAACATGTGAAGACCTCGATCCATGTACCTGCTCATGCCTTCACTCTTCTTTTTAGACTTTTGAAGTTGGTTTGCTTGCATCACATCAAGTTCAAAGCCATATATCTAAGCCTTGGATTTAAATTCGTTTAATTTTGTATCTTCTGCCAAATTAGATTCAGAAAACTTTTAGAATTAGTTAAGAATGGAGAAAGGTCAAATGAAAGCCAAGCTTTGATCTCTCCACAAACTTACAAGGACTAGGCATCCTAACACTGTTTTAGAAGCATACATTTGACTTATAGACTTAATGACTGATCAGTTAAATGACATTTTCTCTATTTCTTCGATGACATATTTTTTTTGTTCAGTTTATTTTGAATCTTTAAAATTAGCAATTATTGGTCAGATACGAAAAAACTCAGCTTAGTAAAAAAAAAATCCATCAGTTTAACATGAAAGCATTTCTCACCAGACTGATTCCTCACAGAAAAGTTCTGCTTGGCAATAAGCCATTTAAGGTGTATAAAATGCAAGTGTTTCTTTTCCATAAGAGCCCTGTAATTTGAGGATAATGACAGCAAACAGAAGAGTGGGCTGTAAAGTGCAGAGACTTCACGCTTGGTCTCTGCAAGAACTCTAAACCTTATGTTTACAATAATGACTTTGTGCGTAACTTTAACAATTGCTACTGATGAATAAAAGTCCTTGGAACAAAAGCAGCAGCATTTGTTGCTTCTTGTCGGTTCCTTAGGCTATAGTTTAAGAAAAAGCTGCTTTTAAAAAAGAGACAGTAAGCTTGATTATGTTTTTGATTAGAATACATTTAAAAAAAGACAAATTATGGTGCTAAAAGTCCCATTTCAATTGTAGTTTACCTGTTTTTTTTGTACTTTTTTGTCCTGAATATACAGAAAAATGTGGTCAGTCACAGATTCTGAAAGTTGTCCAACCTAAAAGATAAGAGGTTTATGATTTAACTGTGAGAGACAGAATGTGAAGCAGGAACACAATAATATTGACACTCTTCATCAAAATTTTAAGACAAGTTAAGAAATTGCATAAATTTGCACTTTGCACGGCCAGCTTTTAACAAGTAGACGTTGAAAATGTAAAAAAAAAAAAAGACAAGGAAGGAAACAGGAAGCCAAACATTTTGAGTAGGCAATTTATTTAAAACAATTTAACTGAAACAGGCTGTTCATCAGCGGAACAAGACAATAGGACCGACAGAAGTAAACAAAAATTAAAGGGACCAAACGAAACACTTAGAATTGAGTAGCTCCACCATTCTTGTTGATAACCTGAAAAACTCTTGTTGGCACTGTGGATGCAAGTGTTTCTAAAAGGCTTTTGGGAAGGTTGTGCCAAGTGCTGAAGATTGGCTTCACAAAGGGGATGCACTGTCAAGAATTGATGTCCGTTTTTGTAAATTTCCTGAACTGTCCATCCCCAAATGTTCTCAATTGGATTGGAATTTAATGAACATGCAGGATGGTCCGATAGAGTGAAAAAAGGCCTTTGTCAGGCGGGTGTTGTGAACTCCCTTGCACAACCTGAAGCTCAAATGTTCCATTGATGGACGAAGTACCCCAGACCATCATGGCTCCTCCTCCACAGGCAATTTTGTGGTTCTGATGTAGACATGGCCTTGAACACATTTTTGAAGCCTTTCTATCGCAGATGCCATCTGGTCATTACTGAGCAACAGTTAGCAACAGTGATGGACTCAACTTGGGTCGAGGTTCGTCCCGTGTCTTGACGAACAGCATTTGGATTGTCCGGCTCACTGCTGGTGAAATGTTTTTCTGTTTGCCCTACAACTTTTTTGTTCTGTAGCCCTCAGGATCTTTAAAAAAAATGTTAAAATAAGAACTACAGTTTTTCTGGGTCCAGCGTCAGCAGCAATAGTATGCTGAGAAGCCTTACTTACACAGCTCAACAATCCTGCCACATTTAGAATAAAAGTGCTCTTTTACCTTTGCTACTGTAAGACCTTGACAGGATGAATAATTATTGGAAAATAACGGACAGTATTTTTTTGTCAAAATTCTGACTTTTATGGTCTTTAACTTTTGATCAGTTGATGCCAGTGTGATGATCAGTTAATTTAAATTATTTTAAATCAATTTGAAGCTAAACTTGTTTGTTCTCTTGCTTCTTTTTCTTCTTTTTAAATTTGTATTAATGTCCAGCTGTGCAAAACACACATTTTTCTATTGTTGTGTCATAGGTAAATATGTTGGTTGGCAACAATTCCAACATGTTGTTCTTAAAGTTTTCACTCACTACATTTATTTTTAAAACTGCTTTACAATGCTGCGTGATGAATGAAAGTTCTCTTTTCTTTTCTCAGCATGGTCAGCACCAGGCTTTACGTGTTTCAAATTGATATGTTACCAAGTAATTACCAACAATCACAGATGATTGTCATCTGCAGGACTATTCAGATTTGATCCCGCATGTCACATGTGGCCCAAAAGCAACCTCTAAAGCACAATACTGTTAACTACGTTACTGCATTTTTTTATTTGCTTTACTGAACATTCCTCAAAATAAATAAATAAATAAATAAAATAAAGAGAAACAGTAATTAAATCTATGAAAATGGTCTTCTAATTCTGTTTAGAAAATACTTTATGTAGGGCAGTCTTTTAGAAAATGCATTCGCAAAGGCTTTTTCAAAAAAAATATTGAGAGGTAAAGGCTAATTAGTTGTAAATGGGATTATAAACACCACCTTTATCTAAGTTTAACAGAAAAAAAAAAAAAAAAAAAAACTATACCCAAACCTGCTGCATATGCATCAACAGCTTCTTGAAATTGTCACCTCCTTAAAACAAAAAAGGAGTGTTAGTTTCAATTAAGGTTCTAATGACATACACAAAATTGAAAATTGCTTTTGAAGAAGTTCTACAAGCACGTCATTGGACTTTGAGAATTCAAACCTCTTCATTTTCCTGGAAAGCTGGATAAACTTGATGTGAGGGAATTTGAATTCACTTCACAGCCATTGGCAGCAGTATAAAAATGAACCAAATGGACTGAGCTTCATCTTGTGCCTTTGTGCCTCCACGACAACATCGACAGCAGCTGGCACACAGTCCATTAAAAGGCTCCTCATCTTCTCAGACAAACATTAAACACATTCTTCGCTGAAGATGCAAGGATAAGCAAACACAAAAGCAGGACGGCACAGATTTGTTAGGTGGACGGAGCTTAAGCTATTGGACTCCTGCGCAGGGGAGCAGATACAGTGTTTGATGAAACACCTTTTTTTGGTTTCTAACCTGATTTGAAGACCAGATAAATATAGCAATGTTACAAATTTCACCTCTGCAGAAAAAACAGCTCATGTTCAACTACAGATTAATAAAAATAAAGCATTCACTGTAAAAAAAAAAAAAAAAAACAGTTCTAAGAAAAAATGCTACAGCATTCTTCCTGCTCCATGGACCCCAAACCCCAGCACACTGCAAGCTTATACCTGATATAAATCATCCTGAGGCAACAGTTCATGGTTTTTATTCACCAAAGAATATCTGGAAGAGCATTGATTATTTAGGGTTTTGCTCTGGAAGGAAATTTATGATCAGAATTCAAAATGATAACATAGCTTTGTAGTCAAAACTTAAAGACTCCGATGAAAATTGTGTCTTTAACAGGTTCTTGTGGCTTTTTTTTTTACGATGAAGAACATAAATAAAGAAAATTACGCTTAAAACTGCTGTTTGAGAAAGAGCATATTGGTTATGCAGAAAATACACTGGGTGGGCCACAAGCTCCCTTCTCTGCTCAGTTCTTATGGTCTGATGTTGTTGATGATTAGATCTGCCAAACAACTCGTAGCTCAATGTTCTAACATCCACAAACGGCAACTGCTATCACAACTTGAGATTGACGAAGTATAACACAATTGTAACACCACGGGAAAGCCACAACATCAGGTCAGAGAGGAGGCTTATACCACACTCCCAACCAGAATTTGGAAACACAACCCCAATAACCACCGTTATGCTGAGCGAGGCAGCAACTAACCTGAAAGACAAGATCATGTCTAAAATGAACACCAGGCAATCCTGACACCAACTACAGCGCTTGAGTGAAGTACCACCTGAAAGTCTCCTGGAAACTGTGAATGAAGCATTAAGGGCAATTCCTACCATAAGAATCACAAAAACCAATGAACTGCTTGGCACTGCACAGTGATCCGTGAGATGCTTGGCTATAAGAGCAACCACGAGAAAAAACTATGTCTACCATGGAATCAACGGTTGGAGGCTAAGATCAAGATAGCTAGGAGGGAAGTGATTCAGATGCCAGAGTCCCAAAGAGGTGCAATGAAAAAGCAAGTGCTGAATCGATACAGCCAGATGCCCATATCTGAAGCACTGAAAACTGCCAAACAAAGGCTCAGGGCTGTAACCCCCAAACTGGAGGAGTGGTTACAGCAGATCCCTCGAAAGACCTCTGACATCTCAGTCCAGAAAAGTGAAGTTCTAGGAACAACTAAGATACTGCGCAGGACCCTCAAGCTCCCAGGCCTCTGGTAGAGGACCCAAGCTTGGGGTCAGGCACCATCTACGGAGGGTGAGAGGGACTTTTTAAAAATATTTTTAATAAAATAGATAATAGTTCACTTATTTCGTTTGGATCACTTCTGGTGAGTTTTTTCAAACATAAGTCAGTGTGAATCAGAAATTTCAGCTCATGGAAGACAGTGTAGAGGAAAATGTAAACGAAACCACTCAACACTGCACTTAACTATGGCCCACAGCTTTGAGGAGACCCTACTACATGTAAATGAGCCTGAGTGCACACATGCAACATAGTACACTAGGCTTTATTGTGTTATTGTTGCAGTTCTGTCCGAGTCTCTCTTGTATTAAACTGTAAAAGCACTGTAGGATGCTGACGGAGCTTAAAGCTCTGAGATGACTCAGTTTCACAGCCAGATACCTCTTAGACAGATGTATACCCTCCCCTGCTGGGGTTGGTTATCACCTGGCCAAAGCAAAAGTGTCGCTGGATCCATAAAAAACTCAAAACAAGATGAGAGTGAGAGCAATAGCCGGAGCTATTTTTACGAGTGATGTTTCTACTGGGAAGCCCGTCAGACATAAGACAGAAAAGAATCAACAGAGGAGCCTGTGCCGTCTGCCGATTTGTTTCTTTGCACTGTTCAGCACATTGTGTTTGACGACCGGAGCAAACGGCTGAAGAAGTCGACAACAAACCACCATGAATGGGGATTTATTAATACGGCTCTTTTTTCTACACCCACCATAATGTACCTGCATCAACCAACAACCAGCTGTAAAAAATGACATCCTCTTTTTTTTCCAAAGGTTTGACTTATGACATGAAGGTGCCTGGTCCCTACAAGGTTTTAAATCTAGTAAATGCTGGCTCCGAGACACATCATTTGACAGTTTAAACACAACTCAGTGGCCTTGTGGTAAAGTGTCTGCTCTGAGACGGGAAGGTTAAGAGTTCAAATCCACAGTTGAGTCATCCTAAAGACTCTAAAAAAATGGGACCCAAAGACTTCCTGTTTGACCCTCAGCATTCAGGGGTTGGATTGGGGGGGTTAAACCACCAAATGGTTCCCGGGCGTGGCTGTGTCTGCAGCTAACCTCTCCCCCAGGGGATGGGTCAAATGCAGAGTGCAATTTTTGCACACCTTGGTTTGTGGTAACTAATGGAACTCCAATTTAGCTTTAAATTTAGTCACGATAGAAAAAAAAAACATTTAACGTCAACTGTCTCGAAAGTATCTGTCACAGGAAATGTACCTGAATGCTTGCTCAGGTTCATGCAAACCCAAAGGAACCTGAATGTTACCATCAGCTGAGATCATCTAAAATTCCTTAGTGATTACATTGAAATGAATAAAGAAAACTGCTTTAAAATTCTCTTCATTTCTGACAAACTGACCTGACAAACTCTTGTGCTACATTCACACCAGCCTCGCTAATGTGCGTTCAAGCAACCATTTGCAATAAAAAGGCTTTGCGGATCGGGCTTTCCCATTCAAAACTCATTCATTCACCCGCCACTTTGCAGGTTTAATACATCGTACATCATAGTAAATAGTACATTGGATTAAAGTCTATTAAGTTAGCATAATGCACTAAACCAGTGATACAATGCAGAGCTAGTTTCAATACCTTGGATCCAATTTTTTTTAAGCTATTTCTCTTCTGTTGCAAGAAGTCAACATGACAGAAGGTGACTTGAACAATAATAACTTCAGTAGCTGCCAGTAGAACAGAACTTTGTTTGATGAAACCAATATTTGACACATCTAATGTGGTGCCACACTAAGTTTATGGCTGTGTATAAACATCTGTAATCTGTCACTGGCGACACCTAAATAACACACGCTCTTTGACATACCTTAACTCTTCGACCTTTCATGTGATTAATGTGAACCAACTGATTCTGATCCAGAGAAAAGCTGCTTTTCCTATTGGCTTTGCATTGATATGCAACACAGTACTAACGTCAAATTTTGCTTGAGAGCGAAAAGCTGCTTTTCTTCGTGAAAGAATCAGCTGGTTTACGTCAACTGCATAAACGGTTGATGATTTATGATAGTCGAAAGAATACAAACATTGGCGCTAAAGCTCTGGTGTTAAAGGGTTGAAGATCTGAACGAGTGATGCCTAACAACGTCTTGGATCCCCTTTTTCAAACTTTTACTCTTCTGTTGCTGATAAAAAATAATGTGATTGTAGTTTCAACAAACTGCTTTAGTATTTGCCAGTAGATGTCACATGATACAAGTTTGAATGACGAAAAACAATATTTGACACAATTCCTAATGGGATTTCACATTAAGTTTATGGGTGCAGCTGAACGTCTCTAATCTGATTTAAAAAGGTGTTTGCAATTTAGTGACAGATGAAGCATCCTGTGGGCAGAGAACCACCAGTTTGATTCCAAAGTTCTGGCATGATGTTGGAACAGGTTTCAACAATAACAGCTAAAGTGAGAAAAGCATCAGAGTCCCAGCTGCTGCCGTGGTGTTTGGGCTGGAACTGGCTGCTGCTCCTAATGCCCAGGATTCATTCAAAAGCTTGATCAAATCTTGCTTCAATTACATTTAAAAACCTTTTTGGAAAGGAAGCCATACCCTAGAACTTCCTATGTATGAAATATCAATTCAATAATGATAGATTTTTTTTTCCATCCTGAAAAAAACATGATTTAGTTTTGAAAAAAAAACAACATTATGTATATAGGAATTAAAACAAAGCTGAACTTGGAAAATGTTAAAATCTTAAGTAAGAAACTTTTAAAAAGCTCATGTCACAAACATTCTGTCTAACTTTGTGAAAACAGTACTAAGTCAGATACATTTTTATCATAATGTCTACTGAGAACAGTTACCATTCATAGAAATATACCCAGTCTTTGTTTGTGTCAAAAAGGATGAATGCAAAATCATAATGTACATTTATTACTTTTAATAAATGTCACTTTTTTAATCTAAAATATGGTGAAGCTTGAAGAAATATTAACACGTTTGAAATGCAACAGTTTTTCATGAAGATCTTTTATTTTATTTTTTTTAAGAACAGTCAAAGAAGGATAGAAAACTCTATTAAAAGAAACCATTAAAATCATGATTATGATTGAAATGCCAAGACAAACCCCAGAGCAGGTTAACATAAGGGAAGGACAAGACTATGCACTTTTAGACACAAACACACTGAGGAGTTGAAGCACAGGCAGCTGCAATCAGAAGCAATCAGTCAGAGGGGAAAACACAACACAGAGAAATCAAGGACAGAACAGGAACACAATGTTTAAGAACACAAACATCTGTCACTAAAAGGACCAAAAAAGTTTGAAAGATTGTGAGAAAGTTAAAAATGTTGAACTTTTGAACAAAGTGAAAGCAAGACACTTTTGGATCTTTTAAGCTAACACCTGACTTCATTTATTCTGGCAGCATGTGCCTGATGGTAACCAAACAATGTTGGATGATTCCACTGAGTGGAATAGATGATTTTATCATGGCACCAAACCTCTTCATTTGCATAACATTAATACAGAAAGAGAATTAAAATTCTCGGCTTTTATGCAAACATATTTGCAAATTTTTAAGATGACATTAGGAAAAAGGGACAACTGTTGGCAAAACGGTTTTTACTTTTGCTGCATTACCTTGAGTTAGTGAAATAAACAGTGACCAGCGTAAAGCCAGCTTCTGAAAGCTTACACCATTACGTGGTTCTAATTTTAAATGCATCTTAAATTCATTTGTAAAATCTCCATTCCTGCCAGAAGCTGTCTGAAAATGCTAAACCAAGAGTTCAAGAAATGCACTAAGACACTTGACTAAAGTCCAAGTATTTCAAGTTTTTGTAATTCAATCTTTTTTAAACAGTTCAAGATTATTTTAGCTCAATTGGATCCAGATCATTCCAATAAACCCAAACAGATTATGTTGAGGTTAAAATCACACTATAAATGGACAAATAGAAAAAAAAAAAATAAATCCAGACTCTGTAAGGACAATCTCGAAACGTGGCCAATTAAGTGTAAACAGAAAAGAGATCAATATAGAGACGAAAGCACTGTAACATCCGCAATAAGACAAGAAAAATGAAAGGTCAATAAATGAGTAGTCAAGGAAGAGACTAAACAGAGGAAGTGATAAAAGTGAGGAAAAAAATAGCTTCAAAATACCCAAACCCAGATGAAAGCCTTAGTCAAATCGAGCAATAAAGGCTCGTATGGCCATTTTAAGGGAAGTCACGAAAATGGAACATACCATTGTTGTGTGCGTGGTCAGTATATTGTAAGTTACACAGACTTATGGATGGTGTACAGGTGATAGTGTCGTCACGCTGCACTATAGCCATTAGTGAGCTGTGTGCACTGGCTCTTTAATGACCACACCCACGTTCGGGGCATGCAGGTGATGCACAAATGCATATAGGACGCCCTTAGTATGACTACACGACACAAACTGTGCAAAGATTGCATGATTTCCTAATTTCTAAGAGTCAGGCTACATGCAAGGAGTGCGCACTTATCACATGAACAGCACTAACAGGTCCCTATGCGCAGTGCAGAGGATATTGGGGAGTTTAAAAAATGAAATAAAAAATAATGAGTTCCATACGACACGTCTGCGTCTCATCAACTTCACTCTTACAGCACTGAGTCTTACCTGTTGTTTATGTTTTTGCTGCTTCCTGTTGCTCATATCTTGCCCATAGGAAAAAATAAATTGGGCATGAGTGTTTTTATTCTATGGGCTCATCATGCTGTCTATGTTCAAACTTCAAACTTCAAACTTTATTTATTTGTACAGCGCCTTTCCTTCTTGTGAAATCCCAAGGCGCTTTACATAAAAATAAATAAATAAATAAATACAATAAAAATATCATAAGATAAAAATAATAATAAAAATAAAATAACAAAAAAAATACAATTACAATTACAACCACCCTTCCCTCCCCAGCTCCTCCCTCCATCCACCCAGCCCCCACAATATATGACACCCCCCACAGGAAAACTGAACAAAGGTTAAAAACTGCAGCTCTAAGGAAAAAGTCTGGCTCAGTACTGCTGTGGAGAAATGATATTACGGGGATCCGTTTATTCCAAGGTCCAGCCCAACCACAGGGATCCTCACCGCAGTGCCCACCCAACACAGGGCAGACCAGAGACCCATCTACATGGAGGTACCCCAGCTGCCCCAATGAGAATGAGCACCGCAGCACCAGCTCACCCATAGGCAGGAGGACCCCAGAACAGCGGATTCCCGTGAGGAAACACTGGAGTTAAAGAATAAATGAATAAAAAGCAAAAAATGATAATAATAAAAAAAAAATATATATATATATAAACATGGTTAGTATATTAAAACAATAATTATGTACATAAATTAACTATAAAATTATTCAACTAAAAGTTAATAATTACATTTCAAAAAAAGAGGAAAACCTCTATGGTCTCTGCGGCCCTGAGGCTCTCCGGCAGGCTGTTCCAGAGGCGAGGACCATAATGGTGGAATGAGGCTTCCCCATGGGTTTTGGTCCTCACCTTAGGGACAACTAAGAGGCCGGTGCCAGAGGACCTCAAGGTCCGCGAGGGTTCATATGTTAAAAGCAGGTCACTTAAATAAGAAGGCCCAAGACCATTTAAACATTTATAAACCATTAAAAGAACTTTAAAATCAATCCTGAAACGCACAGGGAGCCAATGCAGCGATTTGGTGTAATGGGTGTAATGTGTTCCCGCCCCCTGGTCCTTGTCAGAACTGCCGCTGAGTTCTGTAATAATTGTAAATTTGAAAGAGACTTTTTGGGTAACCTAGAGAGCAGGGCATTACAATAATCTAAACGACTAAAAATAAAAGCATGCATCAGCACCTCTGTGCTGGCAAGAGAGAGGAATGGACGGACTCTGGCAATGTTTTTGAGATGATAAAATCCTGTCTTCACAACATTTTTGATATGCGGGATAAAATTCAGCTCAGAGTCAAAAAGTACGTTCTAGAATGTCTGTGTGAGCCACCTGCGTGACCGTAAAGGTTTGTCCATTTTTTGCCCGCAGATAGCTCATATGCGACTAAGGCTTAAGATTAACTACAGGAAATGACTTACTGACCCTAAGAAGTCAAGTTTATCGAAACAAACAGTAACTAAGTCAAAATAAACTAAAATTAGAGGTCCTGCTAGCCACCTCCAAACACTGTAGCAGTCATTAACTGTATATGAGAACTGGACAGAGTGACCCCACTTCCCCTCACGTGTTCCAAATAGGAAGTACCTGCTGGCTCCAAGAAGCAAATATCCCATCGACTTCTTTCGAGAAACAATCAGCTATTACTAAATCAAAATAATTTTCAGAATAACAGTTCTTGCTCTGATACCTTTTTCTGTACACCTTCTTGCTAATCAGTTCTTTTCATTATATGTTTTTCTTTATCGCAAGTTACTCAAGTTTTAAACTGACCAATCAGATGCCTTAGTAAAAGCATGTGGTGCCCACTGGCCCCCACCCCAAACATTTGATTGACAGATTCTCCGTGTTCAGTGGAAGGGGTGTGGACTTCGTCTGTGTTGCGGAAAAATGAATAAATAAAAGTAAACAAAATTTGAAAGAAAGAAAAAGTGCAAATAAAAGCACAGACATTCCTCAATTACTTTTTTGTTTGCCTTCTGATATTTCATAAATGATTGTTTACAGTATTGACTTTTATGAAGCAAAAATCACTCAAGAATAAAACAAATGGTGCCTTTCTTCACCTGTTTCCCCATTTCCTGCTATATCACTCTAGAATACATTAGAGTCAGAAGGATGTGAGTCGACGCAGTACTGCCACTGCTCACTGTCGATACATATCAGTAATTATTGAATACATCGGAAAGATCTGAAGACTCTGCATGATCCTTGGTGAGGAAGTGGCAGCTGTTTGCGCTCCGAGCGTTCTTTGGTCTCCGTGCAATCAGAGTGCTTTCGCACAGGCGGCTGCTGAGGCTGCACTTCCTGTGATGTGCGGGCAGAAGGTGAAGTATTTTTTTTCAATTTAGTGAAGTTTTTTTTTTTTTTTTTTTTTCCCCTCTTTTAAGCTCGCCTGCGCCCCATGCCCTGAGGTGAAGTGGTCATTAGCTCGGATGTGCCAGGAGTTTAGATCTGCTGCCAGCTAGTGTCTACATAATAGGAGCCAACGTTATGGTTTCCAAGGCTCCAAACGGAATCTCTTCATCTACAAAGCAGATAAAGGGTACAGCTGTATTGATGGAGATGGATTATATTTCCGGAAAGCAGTAAAACAGCAATTAGTTATCCTCAACTTCAATCAACAGTTATGGTGGAAAAACTCCATGAGGAGTGTGATAGAGGTTATGAGAACCTTTTGTTTTTGTAAAAACTCCCTCTCAGAAGTCTGAGTTCAGCAGCAGCAAAAGCTAAAAAGCTTTATACCACATTGAAAGTGAAACTTTGCGTGTCCATCACCTCCTTTGTCAATTAAAGTCAACAGTAATAATAGTCGCGTCTGGTTTTGGAGAGAATTGAAAGATGGGTCCGTTCAGCCTCTTACTGAAAACGGGCAAATTGAAATACTGCGGCATGAACAGCTTGGATAGGGAGCAGCACGACAGAATTATCGCTGCTATTATGGCGCTCAAAGCCAGTAATAGCTATTCCAACTGTAATGGCTCAGATGGTTGATAGGGTGAGAGGTAAAGTGACTGGCATTAATTATGGTTCATCACAGGCTGTCATCGTCCTGGAAGTTTTTCCTTTTATTTCCCCGAGTGTGTTCCAGAAAAGTCCATAACAGCTTTGTCTAGTATCCACTTAAAGATTTGTTTGTTGTTGTTTATCCCACAGCAGCTGAACTGATTTGTTGAGTCAGTATTGTCTAAACCAACATCTGATCCATCATCTTAAACTCACTTATTTTTAACCACAATCAAAATCCGACACTTCAGCAATATATCTTTAAAAACTAAAGTAAATCCAATTCACAAATGCTAAATGAAGGTCCTGGATATTAGTGTAGCTATAATATTTATTTCTGCATAGACTAGCCAGTCAAGGTTCATCAAGGGGTTAGGTCTCTGAAAAAGCTACTGGGTTAGCAGCAAAGCATTTTGTAGACTAACCTTTTAACACTGGAGCTTTAGCTGCAGTGTTCACATTCTTTGGATTACCGTAACTTTGGAACCGTTAACGCAATTAACGTAATTCAAGCGGATTCGGAAGCAGCCTTGCACTGATATGCAACCCTATACAGGTGAAACGTGTTTACGCAATCAAAGTATATCAGCTGGCTGTGTCGCGGAAAAAACGGGTTGCACCGCCATAAAACACTTTACGTTAGTAATGTGTTGGATATTGGTGCAAAACCTATTTTAAAAATGCTTTTCTCCGTGTCCGAATCAGCTGATTCACATTGATCGTGTAAACAATCAAAAGATTACAGTATGTCAAGAGTGTGTGCTTCTTTTACGTTGTTTGTTTTGGACATTTTTATTTTTATCTGCACCTTGAAGCCTGATCCCCAGAACTGCTGTAACAATTGAATTTCCCCACGATGAGATCAGTAAAGTTTTTCTTATTTAGGTGCCGCCAGCGACATTTTTCAGTGTTAAAGAGTTACAGCCCAGTTGCCCTGAAAAACAGAATCTTGTGAAACATCACCTGAGAGATCGAGAAGAATAAAAAGAACAATAGAAAGACTCACGTGGCCTCTTTGGCAAAATAGAAATAAAAACTGTTCCCTTTTTAAACATTGGAAGCAAGTGGAACCATTTACTCAATAACAAGCCTCCTTAGTGGGTATCTTGGGATATGGCCTACTACTCTTTACATCTGTGTCCAACTAGGCCTGTAACAGGATGTCCAAGTGTTCGATGCTGGTTTTAACTTAATAACTTTTACTTGAACTTGTATCTAAAGACTTGGAATTTGTTTTGGGTTTTTGAAACCAAACTGCTCAATTCTTAAAAAGGAAAACCAAGTTTTAAATAAAAGGTTAAAAGGCCAAATGTTTACGCTTTTCTCTGCACGTTAAACGTTTAAAATGCTCAGAAATGAAAGTGTGCATGAAGCATCTGAAGCGCTCCAACAGCTGTGAGGGGGTTTTAGTCTTCACACTTTCACACACTTGAGTCGGAGTCAGACTCCATCTTGGAATCCTATTGACCTTCAAGCAAAGCGAGGTAGAAGGTGATGACAGTTCCTTGAAACAGTCAGAGTCATCTATCCACTGGCTCTTTGACCAAACACAATTAAGTGCTCACACATGTTAGCAAGTACATGCACCGACTGTCAACACACCACTCCTGTTAGAACATTTTCTTCCTTCGTTTCTTAATGTCTTACATTTTCACTTCCTTGAAGCTCATCTTCACTGTGAAATTTGTGTCATGTTTAAATGGGTTGTATTAATACACATTAGCAAAGTGACGCATGAACACGTCTATAGTGTACACACTCCATTTGCAGTGTCAGCAGGTAACAAAGTGTACTGATGAATGGTTTTTAACGCAGGAACATTTTTCATGAACTCATCTAAACTCAATTTACCCCCAGAATCCCACCTCTATGCTGCAAATTCAACTCAAACTCTGCTCCAACACAGCAGCCACCATTAACACAAACAACAGGTCAAAGCTTAAGACACTCGTTAAAAAAGGACTGCAGCGACTATGAAGGCAGTCATGGAACTGAGCAGCTTTTCAAAGACGGAGAACAGATCAAACCTAGATAGAGGACAAACATTTCTGATGAGATCCATCCGTCTGTCCATCCGTCCGTCCATCCATACATCCATCCGTCTATCTTCTTCCACTCATCCGGGACTGGGTCGTCTAAGCAAATATGCCCAGACTTCCCTCTCCCTGGCCACTTCCATCTGTTCTTGGGACCCCGAGGCGTTCCCAGGCCAGCCGAGAGACAGTTTCTCCAGTGTGTCCTGGGTTTTACCCGGGGCCTCCGCCTAGTGGGACATACCCAGATCGCCTCACAAGGGAGTCGTCAAGGAGGGATCCGGACCAGATGCCCGAGCCACCTCAACTGGCTCCTCTTGATGTGGAGGAGCTGGTGGCCGAGCATTTCACCCTGTATCTAAGGGAGCGCCCAGCCGCCCTGAAGAGAAAGCTCATTTCAGCTGCTTGTATTCGCAGCATCATTCTTTCGATCATGATCCCGATCTAATGACCATAAGTGAGTACTGGAATGAATATTGACTGGTAAATTGAGAGCTTTGCTTTCAGGCTCAGCTCTCTCTTTACAGTTATATGGGACAGCGACCGCATAACAGCTAACGCCACACCAATTCTCCTGTCAATCTCACACCAATCTTTCTTTACTCGTAAACAAGACCTTAAGATACTTGAACTCTTTCACCCGGGGAAGGAGAACACCCCCTGCCCAGAGAGAACTACCTTTATTCAGTCAAAACTAATGGGATCCAGGCCACAGTTATTGACCATGTGTTGGTTTCATGAAATGACCATGAGGGAAGCAGAAAGTTCACAAAAGTCTGCTCATCAGGCAGTGACTCAACACACATTTGTATTTGTTTATTCTTCATTCATTAACGCAACTGATATTCTTTTTTTCCTGTTTACTGTCAGAAAGTGTATGAGAGACAACCATACACTCCAGAAAACTTGTTGCAGGCTATGAACATGGATTACGTTTTTATTGAATCCTGTCAAGGCTGGATCATTTTTCTCCGATGTCTGGCTAAGGAAAACATTGCCTATGGTGTGGAAGTCCTCTGGCCTCACCTGGCACAGATACTAGACTTTACGGTTCTTTATAAACCACTTTGTGAACTGTGTTGTGTTTTGTTGTGTAGTGTCTTGTTTTTTTTGCTGTCTACATTATGACCTCAAAGGGAGCTTTTGACTCAAGATCGAAATATTGGCGTTTGGTAAAATTGGTCCAATGTTTTAGAAAATGTATTTTAGCAGAGTCTTGAGCTAATTTTTAAATGTCTTAACTTCGTTTTACTTGGTTATGAAAAAAGTGGTAGAAGTATGCTTAACAAAAACAATCTACATTTGGGATCAAACTATGTTGCTTTCTGCCAAAACCTCCAGTGAAATGTCAGCTGAATTCCAGATCAGGAGTTTTAGATTGTACTGTATCTTTTTTTTTCATGTTGGATGTAAAAGACAAATTGTTATTCATAGTAAGCGAAACAAAAAAAAGTGAAATCACAAGTTTACTCCTGAATAAAATATATGTAACAATTCTATATTAAACTAAGGGAAGTTTTTTTCCTGGTATTGTGACGAATCTAATGCTGCATTAATATCTTACTTTATTTATTCTAACTTAATTTTGTAAAAAAAAGATTGAAGCTATTTTTTTAAATGAGAAGCAACTCCAAGAGTCTGAACCTGACAAACATTTACAAAGATTTTTTTTTTATTCTCTGCAGTTGTAGTCGTCATAGAAAGAACATCTACAAAAAAAGCTGTAAAAAACAAAACAAGCAGAGTTAATACCAGATTAAATTATCCATTAAATTGGAAAGACAGCGAGAACCTTCCAGCAAACCATTAGTTCATTGTTTAAAGAAGTCTTCTTGAATATGAATCTGACAAAAATGAATTGAACAGTATTACCAATTAAATAAGAAAGAAAAAAGACCTACGTAGTGCATGGAAGCCCATTTCAGCATGCAGCATTGTGCAGTCAACATCTACCCCATGGCGTCTACTTCTCATGCCCCTGGTGGAGTTTCCATCACTGGTTTTGTGACATTCCAGCACCAGATCAAAGCAGTGACTGAGTTGTAAGTAGGGAAAGAACATATTTTTAAAAAATGAGACACAAACAAAACCAAATTGCTTGAATCACACTTCAGCTTATGTGGACGAGAGCCTCTTGTTGGAATTTTGTTTTTTTCCTGAAATTAACCGGCGAGACACTGGGTAAAAAGGGGTTTTAGACACTTCTCCTTTATGTCAAGACGAGGCATTTGAGGTCATTTGGATTTATGACTTTTGACTGGTGAAGTATCAAAGGCATTCTCAATTACAATTCATCCTTGTTGCAAACCCGAGACTACGATGGAGAAATTATGTCCCTAAACTGGCTTTTAAAATCTTTTGAAGTCTTCATCCAGGATTAGCAGGAAGAGAGGGCAAAAAAGAGCCATGTTTTTTTTACATGTTCTTTTGGAATTTTTTCTGATAATGGCATATACAATTCCGTTAAAAATTGCATTTCTGACTATTTTGTTTTCATCCAAATCGTTGAGGATCCAGAGTGTCTTGGTTTTCCTTATTTGGCTCAAAACTGTACGTCTGGATGGCTCCGATATTGCTCGCCATTTTCGTGGCTCTGGCAATGTTAGATTGGGGTCGTGAGGGGCTGCAAGCTAGCAGACGGGCAGGTTAACAGTGAGCTCTCTCTCATCATTCTTAGGCAAACTTCTAATGAACTCCTGCTGCACTACAGAAACTACGCTCTGAAAATAGCATAGGGGAAACTAAGTAGTTACATATTTCTTACTTATACAAGGAACTACTTTCATGTCTTTATATACATGACATGAAAATAAATTTGAACCAATTTCAAAAAGTCAAAAGAAAACAGATTCTAATACAATGAAATGGGGAAAAAAACCGCCATGGATAGCAACGTGTGCACATGTATTATCATATAGTCTCGCTTCAGCTGGTGAGCTCAGCAGGATAGTAATGTCCTCAAAATGTGGTCGTCCTTTCCTGATGGCATCTTGGCTCTTAAAGAAAATGACAGATTTATTGCCTTTTGGGATCATGCTTGTTTTCAGTTTGTGGATGGAACATCAACATTCCCCAACATCAAACACTTAGGAAGTCAGTGCAGCATAAAGTATAAAAGTGTACTCTATTTTTCATTATTAATAAAATAAAAAGACAGCAATTCAGGTTCAAATAACTATGTAAATGTAAAGAAACCATCCATTACCAAATGGACTTTAATGGAAACTAATAATAATTAATAATATTTAAGAATAATTGTGTCCATTTTGAACATACAGATAATTTTACAGGAACTTCCTGAAAAGGCTTTCATTACAGGAGATGTTTGGTCTTCCTGAATTCATGCTGTGACCCTTTGGATTGCAGAAGGGGAGGGAGTAGTTAACAACACTGACAGCACTGCTCATTAAGGCAAAAGTTAAAGCTCCCCCAGAGTGATTCAAAAAAGGCTCATCAAAAGTAAATAATTTATTTTGCTTAGTTATTTAAATTGTGGAAATTCAAGTACTTCCTTTAAAAAATACAAAGTGTCATACATTTCTTTGACATCTTGTCATGGCTGCTTTTTTATTTTATCGAACTGCTTGAACTCAAAGCTCCACTTCACAGTTGCAGTATAGAAGGAGACACTGGGCGATCTTAGGCTTTTAAGCTGTCCTCCATCTTTCTTCAAATGCTTTTGGATGATTGATGCCATGCACAGAGTTCACACTTTTTATCTATTAAAAGGGTCAATGCGAGGACAGATGAGTGTGACAATAGCTCCATAGAAATTCTCAAAAAATCAAAGAATGTAACCCTTTAAAGAGTTAATATCTTATGACTTTTTATAAATTGTTTAAAAATGAAGACAGTCCTGTAGACATTCATTTGCTTGATTGATCCTTCAGTCGTCAGTTGTTTTTCCATTTGCCAGAAGGTCCCGTGTGCATTTGTTATCCTGTAATGTTTAAGAGTCTTCTTTAAAAAGAACTATATATATATTGAGATATAGATGTATATATTTAGATATATAGAAGAGCAAGATAAAACATATGCACTTAACTTTTGAAGCTTATGTGTTTGCATTAACACAAGCCTTTTTTTAATTTTTAAATTAACACATTCTGATTTTCTTTCATCTGTAGATTCTTCAAGCAGAGTCCTTCATTTTTAATGCACTTTGTGGCCCTTTGGTTGTATTTTTCACCAGGCAAAAGACTGACCTTTGTTACCCGTCAGCCCTTAAGTTCCATTCATTTGGAGGTCAGAAGGGTAGCAAATAAATAAAAGATGCAAGACGTAGCAAATCAAGTAAAATTTGTGGCTAAAATAAAAATGCATCTTGGGATATATTTTTCTTCTTTTATGAGAAATTTAAGCAATTGTTTGGGCTAATTTGAGCTTTTCAAGGTCTGAGAGTTTTGCTGGAACTCAATAACAAATGTTGTTGTTTGTGGAAGAAACTTTACTTCTAGTCTCTACAGTTTAGTCATCTTAGTAGTCCATTTATATTTCCTTCATTTTTGTTTTCTGCTGTCAAATTGTAACACTTTCTTAAACCTCCTCTGCCACCCGTAGAATTTGCTGAAAAACTTGCTTTTAGGTGGCCACGCAATGGCTTTTTGGGACATGTGACAGTAGTTTAAAGCTCCTGTTTTAGGATAATAAAAACAAGAATTTATGCCTGTGCATTCGGCAGATTATTAAGTTGGGTTTGTTTTTGTTTTTTTTGGCAGGTGGGCGAACCTTTGTTATGCTCCTGTTACTTCAGGCCTTATGGTCATATAGACTCTTGAAATACGTTCACACTGAATGCAATTTGTGTGTCAAATTCGTGTCGGACGCACATGTAATCCAGACCTTCTCATTTGTGTTTCCATAAGAAAAATAGCATAAAGTTCAAGAAGAGAACGCTCAGAATCTCCTCCATGTTGGTTTTGGACTCCACCCCTGGTCCATCATCAACATGTCAAAGCTGAGTACCTAACTGGTTGACATGTCATATTCGCCAAAGTTCAAATATTTAAACTCTAGATGCACTGTGATGCCTATAAGAGCCTATACCAGACCGACACAAGGTATCCGACCCTTAAAGCAAGACTACAGATCGCGCCTGTAAATTGACTTAACATTAAAACTGGTTGCACCTGATGCGTGAATCACATTTAATGTGAATGCAGCTTTATGGGGGAAAGGGGTTTATTGGTCCAGCATGTCAATGTCTTTGCTCCCCCCCTAATGGTACGCTGCTTATTTGTTCAAAATCAACCATTACACTAATTTATTGTGTCATATGGTTTGGCTTTACAAACTAATGCAGTTAAATGTTTTACCTGTTTTAAGAGGACATACATGAAAACGTCAAATTAAAAAAAACAAGTATTGTGCATTACATTATATGGAGAGCCACATCTGCAATGAACAAAAGAGGGACAGTGCCTCCTTGTTTTCCTCCACAATACCCTTGAGTGCGCATCAGATGAGCATCACACATCATGTAAATGCCTGCAGTTCAAAAGCCTGAAACTGAAAGAAGAAAACCTCTTTTTACCGCAGAATAAATTGCTCGCGAGTCCCACTTTGTTCCCTTTCACCGCCAAGTAAATGCAGCATACTCTTCCGCAAAACAACCTGAGGGAGAAAAGAACCAGCAGGGTAGCTACTTGAGCTGTTAAAAACAAGCCGTGCACACAAAACACGGGTCTGAAGTAATTGTCTTATATAACTGGAGAGAGCTAGCGGCTAAAGCTCAATAACACATTCCTAGATTCCTCTTGTGACATCTTAAATACATCCGACACTAAGGGCCGAAGACTGGGGATTACGACCCAGAAATGTAATCCACCTCTCAAATGAGCTTTAAAGGAATACGCTTGCATCTGCTCTGAAAGCAGGATAAACAGCCATGCAATGGAAACCATGAGAGATACCCAACAAGCCAAGCAGCTGGGCTTTTATTTCCTATTGTAAAAATATTTCGTGCAACAGGATTGCAAATACACTTGTTGAATATTCCGATACAGAAATGTCACTCACTTGATTATTTTCTTGGGGTCCACACTGTTTGTGTGCACCCTTTTCTGACTTTCACTAAAATTTGAAACTGAAATCATATAATGCCATGAGCCTGCCCTGTTTTTTGAGAGCATTTTCTGATGCGAGTGTTCTGTATTAGAATGAATATAGCAGTCATTTCCAAAGGGCAAGGATTAGTCTCATCACCCAGTATTTATCTACACAGCCTGCGTGGTGAAGGATTGCCTGCAGCTGTTGTTGTTTTTTTTTTCTCCTCTTTTTTTAAATAAAGGGACCAGTAATCTTTCAGGGGGAGGAGCTTCAGAATCCATGAATGGGATATAGTGTAACCTAACTCGTACTGGATTTGATCGGATTTATTCATAGACTTAACCTTTTTTCCTCCACTTCGATGAACATCCTACCAGTCATTCTCACACGCTGCAGTCTCACTATACTCAGTTTCCATACCAACAAGTCAAAATGACTTTACAGCACAGACTGATGTCATTTGCATACTCCTTCATGTCTGTCTTTGTATGGATGTGCCCTGAAACCATCCTAAATCTTTAAAACACCTTGTAATGTTCTACGCCAGGGCCTTGAACACCTGAATATCTTTTTTGCATTTTAATTTAATTAAAAAAACAGCTTTAAAAATATACCACTTTCCCAACAAAACCCAAATGGCTGCTGAAATTATCAAAAGATGGACACAGCTAATTTTACGATTCATCATAGTTCTGTTTTATTTTATGCATTTACAAAATATTGTCCAATTGGCTTTATTAATACACAATGTATTGTGTTTTGGTATCTACTTCATTTCAGAATAAAAGAAGCTCTACATTGAAAGAAAAAAAAAAATCACACTCTTTGAAATGCATGTTTTTCTTCTCAGCCTCTTTGTTGGGTCAGGGTTGGTTTACAGTTTTTTTTTTTTTTTTAATAAGGTCACTGAATATTGGTATTCGTGCAAGACCAAAAACAAGTGGTTCAAGGTAAAAACTGCTGCTAATGTATTCTATTTATCTAACGTTGTGCCTTAGGCTAGCCAATAGCAAGGGTTAAGATCCTTGAAACCACCTTGTAACTGTTTACATACCTTGTTGGGAACCTGACCTTGATTTACTGTAACATTGTTCAGATTGTTGCATTATTTGTTATTACCAACTGTTCATGAACTGTTACAGATCAGTAAAATATATGATGTGCTGCTGAAAGTTACTTAAAATGACTCCATTAAACAGAAAGGTAGTATTGACCCTTCATTTAATTCTAGGGATTACTCACCCTGATCATTACGGCTGCTATTTGCTACATTATACATTCCAACCTTCCCATTTAGCTTAAAACGGGCGCAAAGGGTTATACAGTTGACACCAAATTAAAGTGTATTTAAGTATGAGGGAGGTGGTGATTGAGCAAATTCAGAGATGATAGCTCTGCAAATTTATTGCAATTTTGAGCAAATTTTGAATCTCCTCAGAGGTTTCACTTTCAGTAAAGGCAATCGCAGGCAAATCTAGCACCTTTTAGAACAGACATACCAGTTTCTACCCTGCAAGAAGAAGGTATCGCTCCCCTGCAGCAGAGGTACCTCCCCCAGCTCCATTTGTGCTCCATCAGCAGCAAAAGAAAGCAGCAGCAGCACTGATCTGCAGTGTCCCAAAGGTATTTTCTAAAGCTAGGGATTATGTGCAAAAGGATCTGATATTTGTCCCATCGAAATATCTGTCACATTTAAAAAAAGCAATAATGAAAGTACAGATGTTGCCTAGTTTGACTGGTTCTGATTAAAAGTCCACAGTTTAAACAGAAAATATGGAGCTCTGGACATGACATAAAAAAAAGTTCCCAAAAATTAATAATTTGTGCCAACAAATTAGTATTTTTTTAAAGCATTTTTTGGGCAAAAATTAGTATTTTGTCAGCACAAATACTTTTTTGTGGGCACAAATAAGCATTTTCTGTGCACACGTTAGCATTTTTATATCTTCAATTCCTACTTCTATTTTGTGGCTCATAAAACTAGTTTGTTGTCAAAAAACAAAAATTTGTGTGCACAAAATTCTAATTTTGGCACACAAAATAACAATTTGACTGCACAAAATACTAATTTGGACCAAAAAAAATGCTAATTTTTGACAAAACTAATTTGTGACAAGAAAATGTTGTTTTGTGGCGACAAAATACTAACAGAAATAATAGTTTGTGTGCACAAATGCTAGTTTTTGCACACAAAATTCTAATTTGTACTTGAAAAATTCTAATTTGTGGTCACAAAATACTAACAACAATTCTATTTGAATAAATATTTAATTTGAAGGCACAATTTTTTTTCTATTTTTAAATCTTCACAGTTTCAAAAGGAAGCTACCAACCCCACGTCAAATGTTGAATGTGACAGAAAGTTTTAAACTGATTTAACTTGATTATTTACCATGTTAATAATGCCAGTTTTGAACTTAAGACAGAATTAGCAATTGCACATTTGCAAATTGCAATTGCAAAGCTTAATTGAAAATAAATTGCCTACTAATTCTCTGTTTTGACTTTTAGCTGTGATGTTTTCCTGGAGTCTCCTCATTGCACGAATCATCAATCAAAAGTTGTTACTGAAATTTCACACAGTGACAGCATGCTTTAACTCAGTGATTACATACCACTGATGGGAAACTCAATGTGTGCCTGTGTGAGCATTAAAAAATGTGGCTTTAGTTCAACTGGGCAGCTGGGACAGTGTTGATATTTATAATCAAAGGGTGACATCTGTCATTGCTCCCTGAGGGGCCTTGTCTGCTATGATTACAGTTCATATGAAGTACATTTGCATAAATACATCTGACTCAATAGCAATGTTTTCTTATTCTCCTTTAATGCTGGTTGTAAATCAATCATCAACAAACTTGCAACTTGAAAAGAGCAGCCGTCACCCTTTCTGAGAATTGACAGAGGCTCACTTTTCATGTCCTACGACACTTTTAAAACTCGTCAAATCATATGAAGACTGACTTGTGTTTATTGCCTTGCAGGTATGCATGGAAAATGAGAGAAAATGAGGACATTTTTGTCCTCTGATATTTCCAAAATACCAAGGGGTGCCTGTAATTTCACACCATCAACATCAGCAAATGAGGTGTAATTAAGGAGGGAGGTAAGCATTCAGCATGCTTCTATGTGCAGTTATGTGAAAAAGAAAGTTTACTTCCCTAAAGTATTTTTTTTTTTATTTTGCATAAATAGATATTTAAAAAAAAATATCATCATGATTTCTCTGTCAGCTTTGTGGCTTTATGTAATGGCACAGATGTAGAAATATATATATATTCATATCAATCTAGATAATCGTCCATGATTGTATTAGATGAGGGCAAATACTACCAATTACAACTAACCAAACAGACTGAAAAATGTTACTTAAAAAAAAATAAAATAAACAACAACTACACATAGAGCAGATGTTGTGAAAATGGTGCAGCTCACAGGATTGGACAGTATATCTACCAATCAGATGGTCAGTGGTTCAAATCTCCCAAAATGGTATTCCGGTAAGAGGGATTTCACATAAAATGATATTAAAAATGTGACAAGTATTCATCTAAAAACATACTTTGGTGGCAATAAAAAGTTTTGGTGAAAAAAAAAAAAAAAAAAGAAAAAGAAAAAAATATATATAATATATAAATATACAATATATATATATATACAATAATATACAATAATAAATATAAATCAATCCAAAAAGAAAAATGGCCCTCTCACCCTCCGCGGGTGGTACCTCACTCCAAGCTCAGGTCCTCAACCAGAGGTCTGGAACCTTGAGGGTCCTGTCCAGTATCTTAGCTGTTCCTAGCACTGCACTTTTCTGGACTCACATGTCTGAGGTCTTTCCAAGGATCTGCTGTGGCCACTCCACCAGTTTGGGGGTAACAGCCTGGAGTGCTCCAATTATCACGGGCACTACAGTCACCTTTCCCTTCCAAGCTTTCTCCAGTTCTTCTCTGATTCCTTGGTATTTCTTCACATGTTCTGTTCACATGTTCCTTTACACTTAGGGTTTTGTCTGGTGTAGTAGATCTGAGCCTCTGTCGCTCTGGTGTTCAGGGCTTGTTCCTGAGCTGTCAGGATGAGCGCTTCTGTGCTGTCCTGTAGGCCAGCCCTTTCTAGTCATTGGTAGGACTTATTGATATCAGCCACTTTAGTTATGGATCGGTGAAACATCCCATGCAGGATGGGATGAGGATCTGTCCTCCAGCACTGCATCCTCCGCTGTCCATTGCCTGAAACATGCACTGAGCACACTCTCAGTTGGGGCCTTGCTCTTGATGTATTCATGTCTTTTGGATGTTTCATCCTGGATAGTGGCTTTCACGCTCACTAGTCCTCGGCCCGAAAGGGTCTTCTTCCCCAATCTCACAATTCAAGTGAAATTAGTTTTGTTTTCTTTTCCTTTTCTTCTAATTTTAGCCTTAATAATGTATCAAAAGGTTTGCCTATTTTTTGCTAGAAGACAGCCAGGCTTCATTAGAAAGTGTTGTTTTAACTGGAACGCCGACTTGGGCTCATTTTAAAAACAATCGTGCGCCTTTTTTTAAGACTGACACGCCACTGCTCAGAGAGCATTTAAAAGGCATTCTTCACAACCAGACGGGCAGGGGACAGTTTGTAGTTAAAGATTGTCCTCTATGGGGGAAGGAGGCATCAGATCATGTTTGCGTCACAAAGACACGGGGGAAGGTGTCCTTTGTGCTTCTCAGGACTTGCCTTACTCTTTGGCTGTTGCGGCTTTTCTTGTTTTCTGTTCCAGATTGCCATTTTTCTGTGGAATTCCAAGGTACTTGTAATTGTCCTTAATGCCATTGTTCCTTCTGAGAGTGACTACCTTTACCTCTCTTTGTCACTTTTCTCTTTGTCAGTAATCAAGTGAACATCAGATACAAAAGTTGTTGAACTATATAAGTAAGTGAACTGTAATTAGAACAATCCGGCCATCGACCTTTTCAATACCCTTATTGCATGAAAAAGATTAATTACATCCGAGGGACTATGGTATGCAATGATCCTCAGAGGCATTGGCTGTACTGCATTCAACTTCTTCAAACAGTAAGGATGGCCACCTGAAGGAGGACGGCTGACACCTGCTCATTCCTTTGCTTGGTCACACTGACCATCTTGCTTTTCTAATAAATGCTGATTTAGCAAAGTTTAATCTGAGCTGGCTCTCTATTGTTTCAAAAACAAAAGTGCAGGAAGAGTTTACGTATTTTTTTTCTCCCTTTAACCATTTATTAACAGGTTTTAGAATGTTATCAAGTGAGGTTATTTTAACTAAAGCAATTTATGGCAAGGAAAAAAAAAACATTTAAAGTGCCAAAAGATAGTGAGATGTAAAAATATACATATATATTGACCATTGAGTATTCTAATTCAACTTCACTCCAAGGTTCCACTAAAAGAAAGAGTGATTTAGCAGATTTGTGTTTTATCATTTAAGAAAGAACAGTCAAGAACATGTATTGTGTTTTCTTGAATATAAATTGTAATGTTAATGCAAAATAGCAATTTAACCATGTAAACGGGTATATAAACCATATAAAAATGGACAAAACATGTTCAACAATGTGCAGATGCTTATCTTATGGTCTTTAAGGTGACATTAGCCATCCACTGAATTAAAAAAAAGTCATTTGTGAAAGAGCAGATCAACCAAAGAAAAGGTATGTATCTGATCTAACATTGTCAAAGTCATGTGCACACATGCAGCAGCCAAATACAGTTAAAGAAAGAGTTTTCTTCCTTAAAGTAGAATTAATTGAGATGCTGGAAGCCATATTACATTAAGCAATACCAAATGGGTCAGCTCATCAGACATAAAATGTTGATGAAATAATGATTGACAAAGGTGTGCTTGTAGTCATAAGTCTCTAGTCAATATTTCTGACTGAAGCAGAGGCAGATATCATTAACTCTTGAGGTAACTCCACAGAAACATGTAAAGTATTTAGGAGCTTTTCTTTCTATACTTAAGGGCGTGTAAGAGTTTGCACTTTTCAGACCCAGCAAATGCTGACATTGAAGGTGTTGTGGTATTGACTGTATCTAAAGTCTGAGTAATGCTCTTCAGTAGGGTGAAGGACCAATTGATTACAGATGCCCTTGTAGACAGGAAATGTGTCATCAGCATTCTTTACCATTGTCTTTTACATTGGATTTGAAAACAAGAATGGTTCTAATAACATTTTAAAAATGTACCCTGTCCTGTGAAACTGAAAAGGTTCAATTGGGTATTATCCATCTCAGACTGGAAGCAGTTGTTTCCTCATCAAGATTCACAATTTGATCAATGTAATATCTGAATCGGGTACCGGTATATTTGCCAAATGTCCTTGTTTTAAATTAGATATCTGGTTAAGTGGGATATTTGGAACAGAATTACATCTTGCACCTAACAAAAATAATTTTTCAAATAAAAAAAAACATGTAAAGATTTTGCATGTATTTGGAAATCAAAATAACTGTTCATTTATCATCCAAGCAAGACTCTTCTTGAATATTAAAGCCAAGCCAGACATCAGGCCAAGGTCTATTGCAAGACATCTGACCTCTCATTAACCCCAAACATAAATATAGAAAAGAAGTAAAACAGTAAATCTTTTGATAATTATTCACGAGGTTGAATCATTTTTTGCACAAAAAGTAAGTAAACAATGAAAAAAAAGTCAAAAAGTCACTTTCCAACTTGATGTTTTGTAGTTTTATAATGGGACGTTAATGGGTCTACTAATGACAGTAGCTAAAGTCAGTGTGTATCTTGAAATTCGGAATACCTTCAACTCTATAGTTTATTCCACTTCATACAGTCATGTGCACTCATAGGGGGGTTGACCCATGCAGGTACTGCAGGTTTTTGGGTTGTCTACGACTGCTAAGAGTTGCCTAGAGTAGCTGCTTGTTCAAGACACATCTTAAGGGGTATGCAGGTGCCTTGCAGTTCCTATGAGGCTTGTACGGCCACTGTTGGAGATGGAGCCAACAATTGTCGTGTGTTTGTGTGTGTGTGTGTGTGTGTGGTGTATTGTGTTTTCGCAAGACTAAGGTAAGCTACATGCACTCACATACAGTAAAGTGTTATTCACAATTTCCCTTAGTGATTTAAATATCTTGTTTACTGGCGAAAAATGAGCAAACCTGTGCAGGGCACACAGATAGCCAGTCAACTATGTGAATAGCATTTACAGGACAAAAAAACGGTTGTCTAAAACACAAAATTTTGTGAATTTTTTTACCTAAACTTGGACAATAAATTTTCAGTTGGGCAACTGGCTTCTAATTGGAACTTCTGTCAGGCTTTGGGTAAAAAAGCAGAATTTTTTTATGTTGACATCTTGTAAGGCTGTATCTATATAATAATTTTTGTTATGAAAAGGTTGACATCTTGACAGAAATGTTCTTCTGGCAAGGGAAATCTCTGCAATCTTGAGTTTCCAGCCCAAACCCATCCAGATTTTATTTCCTAATATTAAATTTCAACGTGTCATGAGTGTACAAAATAGCATTTTTTGACCAAGATAGAAATGTTATGCTTCAGGCTTTTTTTTTTCTTGGGAAAAAAAATTAACGTAAGGAAGATTTTGGCTATGCTATGCCAACTTTTAAAATTAGTGCTTAATTAAAAACAAGACAAACTACCAATTCAAATGTATTTTAAAGTTCTCTTGGTTTGGCCAAAGTTTTACTTTTTTTTAAGGCTTCTTAAACTGTGATACAGACATATCCACTAGATGTGTTTGTTTCCCCTGCTTATTGTTTTGTATATCCAAGTTTGCCTCCTCCACATCTGCCATTGCAGAAAGATCTTCCTTCTTTTTGGCCACTGTAGTGCTTTCCTTTTGGGACTTTTGGGATCAATGAACCTTTGAACCATGCTTTTGGAATCTGTGAGTACCTGGAGAAAATGTATGCATGCACAGAGAGAAAATGCTCTACACTGAAAGGGCTCAGCCAGGATTCTCACAGAGAAGTGAAAGAGCTAACCACTACCATGCAGCCCGCTTTAGTTCTATTTTACTACAATTTATAGTCAAAAGTTTCTAGTTTGGAGTTACTAGTTCATTGCTGTTTCTCAGTGTTTTTGAGTGTTGAATGCCCAAGGTATTTTTTTTCCCATCTGGACATTTTTACATTTTCTTCTTGGAAGAGTTGTTTGATTAGTCATATTAGAGGTTTTGATTTTTCCAGAAAGTTCACTTTTTAATTTACCTGCCTCCCACTGAAACCTTCTACTTGTTCATTAACAAACTTACTTTGCTTTAGATTTAAAAAAAAAAAAAAAAAGAACAAGAAAATATACTTCTTAAGAACAGTTTCCAAATTAAAATGTTTTGCTTGAAATCTGCCTCAGGCTTCCCCAGTTACAATCATCACTTGTCCATAAAACAACTATCCAGCAGCAGGGTTTTGTTGGTAAATGCTGTTTACTTATGTAGTGCTTTTCTACCTTCATTTTGACGGCCCAAGGAGCTTCCCAGTCACAATTACATTCACCCATTCACACACACATGGCAGCTCTGCTGCCGAACACTGGTGCCAACCTTCTATCAGATGCAATGTGGGGTAAGGTGTCTGGCCCAAGGATACTTTGACACATGGGATCTGAACCTGCAATCTTCTGAGCAGAGGATGGTCAGCCCAACCTCTGCACTACGGCCGCCCCATGTTGGCTAGCAACTAATTGGTGTGTCTATGAAGCCTCAAACTGCGTTCAAGCCGAACAAGATTTGTGTGTCTGGGGTGTCCAGTTTTAATGTTAAGTCAATGTACAAATGCGATCAGTGGTACTGTGGCATTATTTGAGTGTCAGGCGCGATGGTCTGGCAGCAGCGCATTTTGGGTGTTGTGTCGTGTACAGCGTTAAAAAAAGCTGAAGGCACATCACATCAACCAATCAGGGACTGAGTTTTGGCTTTAAAAATGTTCCTCTGACTAATGCGGGACAGCAAATCGTCAAAATGGGGCACAGAGAGATGGAAGTACCGCTGAGAGCAGCCATCACTCAGACGCAGCTGCTCACAATACTGGGAGAGTCTCTGAATGATCTCATGAACCCAAGCATGGAGACATGATTTCTGATGATTTCTTAGAATTCTTCACAATAAGTATGCCTGATCTCTCAACATCGTCTGAGTCTTCCGAGCATTGTAAGTGAGATATATATATTTTTTCTATCTAAAGTATTTAGATGGAAGTGCTATTTTTAATCTTTTTTTTTTTTTTACAAGTCTTGGGCTAAAAGCCTTCTGAGTCATATTCACTCATTTACAGACTAGAACATGTTGTCCCAGTTTTCAGTCGGGCAACGCTTCTCATTGCTATTCATTGTATGAGCAATTCCAAGAAATGTGTGTTCGTAGTTCCATTACATTGATAGCATCAATCAGCATCATGTTGAATGGGGTTGCTATATTTGAAAGGCGTGGTAATAGATATCCGTGAAGCTCCCGTCTTTTGTGAGCGCACAGCAACATTTCCAAGCTGAGCAGTGCTGGATTCTCCCCCCTCATCAAACATATTACCCCTGCATTCCTCCTGCCGTAGCACCACACTGCGCTAGCAGCTATTTATAGCACAAACATATTGATCACTCCACTCCACCCTCGATCACTCTGTCCAGAGAGGGAGAGCAAAATAGATTGAGGATGCTGAAAGATTGTCCACATTCTAGTGATTAGTGAGTGAGGAGCCTGGGGTGTTGTGTGGGTACAGCATGTGAGGTTCTCAGGTAAAAGGCTAACCCGTAATTCATTAGCAGACAGAGGTCACTCTGATTAAACAGCCTCATGGGGCAATAAAATCCACGGACCAAGCACATCAGTGGAGCGTTAACCTCAGTGCCGCAACACCGACAACTATGGCGGTAGCTGCAAAAGCATCACAAAAAAGCAGATAAGCTTCTAGGATGAATTAATGTAGCCTTAATCTACATTGCAGATGCAAAAATAAATAATTCATGAGGCTGGAAAACTCTTCAGGAACGCTGTTTCCGTATCCTTCCCATAATGACATTCAAGCTGGGCTTCACATTGCCATAATGTGCATGTTCACTCCCACCAGTAGCTTTGTGTTATTTTTAACAAACATTTCACAAGAGGACACAATTTTGATTGACACTTCCCCTTTAGCAACCATGTGTATCCCCCTGATTTTTGCCAGATTTGCTGCATTTCATTTCACACGTTTTTTTTTTTTTTTTCTTGTGGCCTTCACTCGAGAGTTAGCATCACATGAGTCAGGGAATCTGTCACTTCCTGCCAATCAAACCATAATATCATGGCTCTCAGATGTGTCCTAATGTCATTATGAGTTTGGATGAAATGTCCTTTTTTATGCTCGAGGCATGGATGTCACTTTAATGTATGCATTTTATGTTTTTCAAAGAACCCATTAAGCTACCATATCATGTATTAGGATAATGACTAATCGTCTTGATCGTTAAGGACGTTGTTCTAAAAAAAAAAAGACATTCCCCTTCTGTTTGGTCATGATTTTCAGTGTCAACAGCAATGCAAATGAAAGAAGAATAGCATAAACTTAGATGAATATCCTCCTAAAACAATACCACAGCAAATCCTTAAATTTCCAGAATCGGAAACCGCTTTCCGCCTTCTGTCCCACACCAGAAGATGTCCCATCAGATGTTATAATCAGAAAATGACAGCAGCCTTTCCAATCTTATCTTCTTGGCACATGTTTTTTTTGGAGGCCTTGTGGAGATAAAGCCTTAAAAAATCTGCTTGGGATTTGAACGGCTATGACAAAAGGGTGTTTATAAATCTGTCCAAAAGCCACTGTCTGGACAGAAAACCAGAAAGTGACTTTACTGGGCTTGGGTTGGCCAAACATGGCAGCTTTTTGGCAACAAAGTGGGAATATTTTTTTTATAAACGTGGTGCTTTCAACTTTTAGGAAAAGCTCTTTCGAAAATCACATGGCATCTGGTTGAGAGAACCATGGAACTACTGCTACCACTGCCTTACTTTACCAGATTAGATCAAAACAAGTGGACCACGTCAATAAAGTCAAGCTACCATAACCGAAAAGAGGAACCGGTTTCAAAAATACATCTAACATTAACCATAACTTGTGAAAGATTAGTCACCGTACACTACAATGTACAATGTATCATCATCAAAGAAAAAACACATTTTCCAAAGCAAAATGGTTGTGAAATGAAAAAAGTAACTACCAAGATTTGGATTATTCTTTCTATACATACCTAACTATACCTTCAATGACTTATTTCAACAAATGGAAGTCAATGTTAGTTGAGGAGTCTTGCCTAAACACACAATACCTGTCCAGGCTGAGAATTAAATTGACCAACTGAACGAGACATAGCTATCCCCCAATGAATTAAATAATGTAGTTTCTTAACTGCATCAAATCAATAAATCAGCCCTTTCACTAGAAATAGAAGAAAAACTGTTGAGTACAAATATGTAAAAGCAGTAAAGTCTTTGTTCAAAACAAATTACTCCACAGGGTATAAATAAAACAGAAACAGTCTCGAAAGGCAGCAAAAAGGGCAGCTCCTTAAACAAGACAAACATTTTCACTCCCAAAAGAGCACACATTCAACTTTATCTCCAAGTAATGAAGCCACTTTATGCAATTGTAGCCCGTTAGAATAGTTAAAATGTACAAATGAAGTGTTCTGTATTTGCATAACCAATGTTTGCTACTGTAAAATGAAATAATTTGTAAAAATGTCATTGTCAAGTTGCTCGACCACACGTCAAAAATACATCCCCTGTTTTCTTAAAGCGGCTGGGCTGACTGCTTAAATAAAACCTCCAAGCTAGCATAATCAACACAATGCAAATGTATTCAGAAAGTTTTTTTTTCACAGAGAAATATCCAGTGAAGAAACAGGAAAAGAGCCTATAACTTTAAATAAAAGAAGGGTGCATTTCACAGACAAAAACCAGGAGTTTTCAATCAAAATATGGCTTTATTTCAACAGGCTATTTCAACAAGCCATAGTAATGCAACATATTTAGCAAGCAGCTGTCTAATGTTACGAGGATGCTGCTAATAAAGTTGCTTAAACAATGGACTCATGTTTATTATTATGTTTAGAAAAAAACCTTTTTAAATTGTGTTTGCAAAAAAAAAAGATTGAACATCTTCAGTCACTTGAACAAATGAGATTTACAATATTATAACCTGATAAATAAAGAAAAAAATTAAAATTAAAATGGGGTTACCAATGCTGTCTTTAGAAAGGTTAAATGAGTTAAAGGTCATGTCAAGTACAAAACAATGTTTGGTTTTTTTTTTAGTCTTAACAGATAGATCAATTTGTCCATTCTGACTATTTCTAGAAAAAGCTCCAAATCCATTTTACAAAGTAGGTTGAACCTGGCTAAGTCGCCCTTCTTTTATTTATTTTTTTTTATACTGCCAAGAGTAACTGCAATAGTTTTATCTCAAACTTAAAAAAATACCAGTTTTTTTTACTGTTTTGGTATCGCTTGGTATTTATGTCTCGCGTCTTACTTATTTTGGCCTCCACTTTGACATTTATCGGACTATATCACATTTTAATGGTTCCTACACAAAATCTAGTGAACAAATAAAGTTTAACCTAGCTGCAGATAATTTACAGAAGCTCGTACAGGCCAGTCTGTGAAAATATTGTCTGACATTAAACCGGTTCATTACCTGAAAAAAGGTTGGGGACCACTCCTTTATGCAGCTCAGGAACACTTTATTTGCTATGACCAAGAAGAATAATGGATAACGAATATTTTTTTCTTTTGAAGACATTAGAAAAACAATCAAAGAAATGTTTTGCTTTTGGGTCCCTCCTTTACCTTTTTAGTCCCATAGAGATAACAAATACACTCCTGTTACTCCTGTCACTTACACTCCTGTCATTTGTACCAAATATACAGATTCCATTTAGAAAGGATAGAATGCTTGTGTGACTGCGGTGATGATTGGGAATCATGAGTTAGCGTGTACCGCCTTGGTCTAGACATGGGCTAAATGTCTGTCTCATCTTGCTGCTGTCTCCATTGAGACTTCCATTAAGGTTTGCCTAATCACAGTGTGGAATGATAATGCCTCCCACTCCCGCTCAGACATTCACCACCACTCACTCCCTCACACAAGCTCCCATGCTGTCACTTAAATGACGACGGTGCAACGTGAGCGTGTTAACTAAAGAGCTTGGCTGAGATAGGTGGGCACATAATTGATCAAGGTTGGCAAAGCGAGTCGTGGAGCTAATGAATCAAGACAATGGGCAGCAGGTTTAATTATGGCTGAAAGAAGGGAATCGTTAGAGGACTTTGTGAGAAAACGGTGAACTCTTGCTCCATGGTTCCCAGTTGTGTCATGATACGGACCTTTATCGCATAGGTCTCATCGCACATCATCACTTGTGCACTGAAACTCTGGGGTTAGAGCCTTTGAAGATCCCGGCTTGGCCTTAACTTCCTCATTGGCTCCTATAAGGCAGATAAGCACTTCAGCAGCTACATTAGCAGCTTTTCTTCTTTGACTGATTAAAAGCGGCAAAGTAGCTCTTTAAGATTTCTCCTGGTGCAGCCCTCTTTGAAGCTCCTTGACCTCAGGCTTCCTCACTGGCATTCCATTTTTCTATAACTGTCTTAGCTCCACTGCTGTTGAGTTCAGTAACTAAAAACCCATCACTCAGCAGGTAATGTTAACCTAAATCAGTTTGTTAAAAAAAACACTCCCCGTGTTGTTATTTTTACTTTTTTTTTGTCTAATGTCTTAAATTCTTCAAGTTCAAACCTCATCACATTACCATAAAAAGCCACAAACTGTTTTGGTTTAATAATTTTGAAACAATACAGTTTGAATGTTATTACATCACTCTTTGTTTTAGCTTGAGCTATTGTAGCATAAAGGCAGGGGAAGCATGTTAAAGTTAACATTCTCAGCCTACTGGGAATTTTTTTTTTCTATTGACAACCTGCCCAGACTGTATCTGGTCTTTAAACAAACACCACTGGGATGGGTTTCAGCCATTGTTAGCTGCTACAAAGCAGGCATAGGTGATGCTTATGGATGAAATTGCATTTAAAATGTAAATCAATTGTAATTATTGTGACTTTTCTTAATGTCAGCTTTAAACATGCAATTTTAGAAATATTAACAAAACACCAGCCTGATCTCTGTAGGGAAGTTATTACCGGTGCACAATTTCTAGGTACTTTTAAAATTCCCTCTCCGATTATATATTTTTTTATTAGATTTTTTTAAAGCGTTCCCAAGCATTTCCCAAAGCGTTTTAACTATGGTTAGTGGAATTCAAAAAGTATATATATGATAAAATAAAAATCTGTGCTGTTTTCTCGGACATATTTTCTGCAAAATGGCAGGAGTTGATTAGAAACGAGCCTTTAGGTTGTGGACGGAAGCAACTCCACCCCTCTACTTTACTCTACTCTATTTTTTTACTACACAAATAAGCTCTTTTTCTTTGTCAGCTCCTGATTCACAATGATTTGAAAATAGAAATACTAAGAAATTCAATTTTGAACTTCATTTACTTGATATATGTCCTCCACCATAAAAAAAATCCCACAAGAACATGTTAAAAACATCAAAATGCATATTTTTTTCATTGGAGTGGGTCTTTAATTCAGTGATGCAAAGCAAGAAACTAACATGCACATATGGCAGTCAATTTAATGTAAGTGGAATGATAAACACAAGTAATAAAAACTGAGAAAGAATACAAGTCCTTTAATATTAGAGATTCACTCGAGGGAAAGTTCACAGATAACTGGAGAATAGATTTCTTCTATTATTTTGTCTGGTTCAAGCGATTCTTTTGGTCTTTGCAGAAATAGGAATTTTGTCCCAAAAGGGGTTCTTGTGAAAAGATCAATTACACTTTTGTATGTAAATTCTGGTTGAAAAAAAAACCCAGTCGTAGTTATTCCAGTTTTAAGAAAGCTGTGATATATTTTTTAAAATATGAAAAATAATTGATTAAAAAATTGTTTGGGTTTTTTGGAGACAAAATGTGAGACAACTAAAAGTAATTTATCTCCATTCATCTGTTTTTATTTGGTTATGGTTACATGAGAACTGAACTGGCCATTGATGCTCAGAGTATTTCTTAGCCCTTTAAATACTAGTTTGTGTTTTTGTTTTGCAGCTTATTAAAACAACAGTTTCTAAATCAAAAATGAATTAGATCAGGAACATTACAGAACATTCAGAGCAAGATAAAACAAAGTTTAGCGTTACATCCCTGGGGAAAAAGATTTTATTTTAAGTCAGTAAAAGGTAAAAGTAGAGAGTAACCCAGCTAGTTGTTTTCCCCAAACACAGCACTAAAATATGATATTCTGTTTTGTGACATACCTCGTGCGTTTTCTCATGTAGTGTAAGATGGTGAGCTGAGAAGCCAAAGGCAATGGTTTGAAAGGGACTGCTGTTTTTGATTTAGTATCCAGGTGCCTTCTTCTTTGATTCCTCAGTACATGCTTTTTATTATCTACCCTGAGGGGACATCCATAATAAATTCACCTCGAAGAAGGAAAATCAAAATTACAGCTTTCTTGGGAGACTGTGGCTTACATCTATTATTTGTTTCTATTAAATTAATTAGTTTTCACTCAGTCATTCAATGCATTGAAATCAAAATCTGTTTTTCAGGGTTTCTTGAATGGAATGAGAGCAAAATGTACATTTAAATATAAATTATGTTGTTAGTTCATGCTGTTGCATGCATTCCAAATAAATGCAACATTTTTCAAAGAATATTGATGAGACAATCAGTCAAAAGCTTTATTTAATGACAATAAAAGAAGCAAGAAAAATGTCCTTGCATGATTTTTTAAATTATTATTAATTATTATTAGAGACTGAATGCACTGACTTTGAGCTCATGAATAAAGCTTTCTAGCTTGTGCCATAGATCACATTCTGCATGGTTGCAGAAAATATAGACATATATTAATCACTATCTTGAAACTTCAGAGAAGAGATAAACACTATTTTTTGCCATGAACATACTGCCTTCAAGTATATTAGGAGAGGACAGTGTTCACTCATTTATTTTCTATGACATTCCACTTTTAGTTCATTGATGCAGGTCTATTTTGTATTCGTTTGACAATGGTTACATCTAACTTGACTCGATTTTATCTGTTTTTGTATTACTAGGGTAAAAAGTCATATGGAGTTAATTTGAATGCTGTTTGGAGCTTTAATTTACATGTTGATGTAATAAACAGTGGTTTTGATCAAGTGGAAGTCACATGTTACAAAAATAGGCCGTAGGTAAGTTTCATGCATAGTGGAACTATATCACATACACACATAAAGATGAAAAGACCAGCGAGGTGAAGTGAAAGTTGCTCCTGGCACATTTGGTCAACTTTATTGGACTGTATGTTGTCAGAATCAAAAAGTGCCTGCTTGTGCATGACTGAATGGACTTTCACTCCAGTGCTATGGAATGTATTTATATTAAAGCATAAACGTGACTTAGAATTTAGAGTAGGGGGGTAAAACTACAGACTTAAACAATGGGACCAAATTCTGCTCTGCTTCACAATGAATCTTAAGGTTTCTGTTTGGTTGAAACTCCAAAATGTGTGTGCATTTGTGACTTCAGTTCACTGCAAACTCAGAGCAGATGCAAAGAACAAATTTGATAGATTCTGGAGTGGGAAAACTAAGATGACATTAAATTTGAAAACAATTCGCATTTATTTGCAAGATTTGGTTTTGAAATATACTACTTCCAGTTACAGCTGGAAAACTGAACAAGTACCATCCCTGGTGTTTTTTTTTTTTTTGGCTCATCTTCACTTAAAATTGTATTTCAGCTTTTACTCCTGTAATTATAGCATGACTATCAGGCCCAAGAGTTGATACCTTAAGGTTCAGACAACTTCAAAATTATTCAAAACAAATTTGGCTTCAAGCTGTTTTTTCAGAAACACATTCACCATTTTAACATGGCAGTTTTTCTTCAGTGGAGCTTAAATATTTCATTGTTATCAGAATGGACACAGTCCAAATTAGAATAGAATAAAATAGTCATTGTTCATTGTCATCATACAGGATCATGATGAAATTAAGGGAAAATAAATTAAATTAAAGAAGAGATTTAAGCAGTGCAAAGAAAGTAAAAATATGTATATTATCCATACATGTATGCAAATGTCATGTTGTTATTTGATATGTTTTGTTTAGGAGCCTGAGGCTCCATGAGTAGAAACAGTTTTTCAGTCTGAAGATGTAAATAGTGGACTGAGCCAAGGGGAAAAGATCTTAAAGGTGAAGTTAAACCATTTGGGAAGAAATTAACCCAACTGGAAATAACATTTGAATTTAAAAACAAATGACAGAACCTAGGGCTGCACGGTGGTGCAGTGGTTAGCGCTCCTGCCTCACAGCAAGAAGGTTCCCGGTTCAAGTCCTGGCTGGGGGACCTTTCTGTGTGGAGTTTGCATGTTCTCCCCGTGCATACGTGGGTTTTCTCCGGGTACTCCGGCTTCCTCCCACCGTCCAAAAACATGCTTCATAGGTTAATTGGTTACTCTAAATTGTCCGTAGGTGTGAATGTGAGTGTGCATGGGTGTGTGATTGTGGCCCCTGCGACAGACTGGCGACCAGTCCAGGGGTGTACCCTGCCTTCGCCCATGAGTAGCCGGGTTAGGCTCCGGCAGCCCCGTGACCCCGAAAGGGATAAAGCGGCTTGGAAAATGAATGAATGAATGAATGAATGACAGAACCTAAGAAATTAATATTTTTACCAAAAAAATGAAATAGTATGCAGCCTCTGCATGCCACACTGTGTTTTACCCATTCAAGCAGACTATCAAAATATCGGTTTATATTGGAAGAATCCAACTGACACAATTCCAGTGATGACATTTTTTCAGTGATACAGTTTGGTGGGTAAACTTTTGAAAGCAGTTTCTAGACATCCGTATGCTATGGAATGGGATGAAATACGTTTCTGCTGTCACTCTAAGTAGGAAGAAAGCAACAAATAAAAAGACAGACAACCAAGATAAAAAATAAATGCAAGAAAAAAGAGAAAAACAAAAAAACTCCTGTGCTACTTGACAAACCTTCAACTGGAAAAGAAGGCATATAAGAACTTTGGCAAAGTTTCACAGTTGTTGTTAGTTCTATTAAATACAACGGCTTAAAAAGAAAATGTTTTCAGAACCATTTTATTTGAACGTTTAAACGAGTGTTCCAATTAATCAACTTAATTGATTCATATTCATATAATCCAACCAAATCAATCTGAGGCAAGTTGATAATTGAATTGACCGATATCAGGGGTGTCAGAATCCAGGCCTTGAGGGCCGGCTTTTAACATGTTTTTGACCAACTAGCAATTAAATCCCGTTATTAGCCAAACACACCTGATCCAGGTAATCAGGTGCAGATAAGGCAGGCTTTCTGGAAAGCCTAGGCCTAGAGGCCTGGACTTTGACACCCCTGACCTACACCATTATAAAAATCTATTCAAAATGAAATTAATTGTTTATATCAACACTGGAAAATATAATTTGGATTGGAGTATGGTAGATTCATTTTGTGTAATTTATGGTAAAAATGACCAAGTGCCATCACAGGAGACGACATGTGTGATGGCAGCAAAAAACGATCAAACATCATTACACTTCAATGTGTGGAAACACTTTGAATTTTGCAGACATGTGACCATACAGTGTGGTGGAATGTTCTAATAATGTTACGTTTGGTTTATTTTGATGTGGAAAAACAACAGTGGGCTGAACTTTATCAAGCTAAAATGTGAACGAATTTGACATTAATTCGTGATTGCTTGTTTGTTTGTACACATATTTAGTTGACACTTGATTATCTTGCAAGACATACAAGGAATCTGGAAAACTTCACCTGCACTGATCAGTACCAGGTATTTATCTCTGAGTGGTTGAATTTTTGGTTAAAGATGTCCTGGATTGATTTTAGGTCAGTGAATCGGATACAGTGAGATCATTCCAAATAAACCAAAATCAACTATGAATCGTTTCAGCAACCGCAAATTATGATCTGAATAGAATCATTGTTAAAATGAACCAAATGAATTGGTTTTACCCAATTATAAAGCAAGATAAAGTTTCAAATTAGTTTATTTTTTCTAAGTAACTAAAATGGAGTATGTGGCTTACTGTAATTTATGATTGATAAGTGATAACCTAGAAATTGCTAGTTCATGGTGTTCAGGTTGGCGCCAGTGTTTGGCAGTGTAGCCGCCATCAGTGTGTGAAAGTGTGTGTACTTGAGTGAATGGGACTGGGACTGTAAAGCTCCTTGGGCGTTCAAAGAAAGTAGTATAGCGCTATATAAAAATATGTGACACTTACCATGTTCTGCTCATAATTCAGTAAGAAGCTTTATTAAAGCGGATTTGAAATTCTTCTTAAAGCACCAACACTTTGTCTGATCGAAGATAGTTGACCACCACATCAGACACAATGTGTCAAAAAATACTTTTTTTTTTAATCTGATGAAAGAAAAATACTTAGGTTTATTGGGGTTTTACACTCAACAAAGTTACAACGAATTTTTCCACCCCAGGGGTCCTACTGAAATGCAACCTTCTTTGAGACATGATGTAATTACAAGCAGAACATGTCTCTCAGAACGCCTTCAGTTCACTCTGGTGAAAGTAGGAGTATTTTCTGAGCTGTACTACGAGGTTTGTGTGAAATTCACAAGATATCAGGAGTGAGAAATGGAACATGGTATTAACTCTGGGGAGATAGGAGTGTTGTGTAGTGTGACATGAAATGCTGCAGCAAAAGTCCTTTGTGGGCAAAAACTTTTTTTCAGTTTGAGGATTCGCCTCAAGGCACAGTTACCCTCGAGTAAAGTGTCACGGTACTGCACTGATTAAAAGTTTGGAGGTCTCTGCGCGCTAAAACATTAAACAGATGCTGGCACAAAAACGGGACATCAATTCAATCCTTAAATTGTAGTAAAAGGGGTTTAAAAGATTTTTAGTCAAAAGAGTATCAGTTTTAACGTGCAAAGTAAGGTGTGTTTTTAAGGTACAGTAAAGAGTCAGTAGTGATCACAAAGTCTTGCTGCTCGGAGCAGTTGAGTGGGAACCTGTACGGGTTAAACTTGGACTTGTCAGATTGTTTTTCTTATGATGGATGAGATTTGTCGCAGCTTGGAACTGACATTCATAGTTTGATACAGTCCATAGTGAGATGTCTGCCACCGGGGTATAAATCAAAACTGTTGCTGACAAACACAGCCGAGGCCATTCAGAGGGCCATTTCAGAGGCGAGCAAGCATGTGTGCTTGAAAGGCAAGAGGAAGATGCACGGACTGACAGTTTGCACAAATGAAATTGTGTGCTGACAAAGGCAAAAAGGCTTCTTAAGCTGTTCGGCATGCCTGGCGAACTTCAATTTACAGAGTTCTACAAGAGGGGTGTATGCACCACTCAGCTTAATTACAACGTAACTTATGGAATTAAAAGGTTGATTTTATCTTAACACGATACAATACAAGCAGAAGTGGTTAAGTGCATAGCTCTGTTACTTTCAGAGTAGGAAAGAACATTACAATGTAAAAAAGGTAAATGAAATTATACAGCGCAGCTCAAAGGAAGCAGATATAACCTTTAACAGGGAGATGACTGGCAAGCTGTCAGGCATTTTGGGAAGAAAGAAACAGTTGAGATATCTTTATGGTACTAATGGATCAGGATGTGGGCCCTGAAGTGTGTAAACGCTATCTTCTGGTGATTCAACAAAAGAAGCTGTCAGATATAAAGGTGGATTGGTGCATGGAGTTCAAACGGTACCTGCTGTGGAAGTCCAGTGTCATAAGGTGATTGTGCCGACCATAAAACCATGAAACTGCTGTATTAGCATCATGGTTGATATAAAAACAGAACTCTGAACCAGTAAACAAATGTTTTTCCACATGCATTGAATGAGCCCAGATTAATTTCTGCAAGAATGAAAAGTACACATGACTTATATGACACTTCTCTTCTATAGTTACCCTTCTATAGTGAAGGGCTAGTTGTATAACTCGTTCCAGTTCAGGGTCAGGAGCAAACGCATGTTTCCAGCTCTCCACATCCTCATCGCCTTTAAGCGATGTCGATATTCGAATCCTGAATATCACAGAGTTACTGCAAAAAAAGTAGTAATTCTGCAATATGGAGAGCTGACCATGGTCCACGGCAAAGAAAAGCCAAGATGCATCTGACATTTTGGACATCAGAAAGGCACTCGAAGACATCCAAGCTAAGCTAACTCCCCTGATGCACCTTGAAGCCAGGTTAGCACCCCTCATGGAGCTCATGGACGAGTTTCGACCCGACAGAGCTCGAGATGAACAAGATAATCCGCTTGACCTCCTGGAGATAAGAATGGACGACGCAGACCAAAAAGACAGAAGGAATAAAGTCATCTTGACTGGATTCCAACTCAAACACCAAGCTAGGCTTGGAGCAGCTAATGTTAAAAGAGATGCTTCCAGGTCCGCTGCTCGGCCTTCAGAAGATAACGCCTGTGCCTCGGGGCTCAAGACGACAGCGCGGAGTCTCAAGATGGATCATTTCTCACATCTAAAGGAATTTTCCGGGATCTAAATACCATCGAGCCCTGCTGACCACTTCCCAAGAGAAAGGAGATGGATAAACCAATGATCCTTACCAGGTTTGTGAATCAGACGACAGCTCTGATGAAGCAGAGGAAACACCTGAAAGGCACAGAGGTCTACTTAAATGATCACTTAACTAAAAGAAGGGCGGAACTGGCAAAGCATGTCAGGCTGCTAAAGAGACGCACCTGGTGGGTAAACCTTTGAAAGCAGTTTCTAGACATCCGGCTCTAGGATCTTCGTTAAACCACTAGATCTACCGGACCGTTTTGCAGTACTGATCATCAACAACATAAAAGACTTTGAGAAATGCTTGATTACAAACGTCTGAAGAATTAAGAGTCGAATATAATTTCAAGAAAATCATGATGCCCAAGGACAAGTGCTATATGTAAAAGACACTAGATTTTCAGCAGAGACTTCAGACCTGCAGACATCTTGAGCCCAACTCACTTTGCTATGACATCAGCTGAAGGACAACAGACCTGACAAAGTTTGCAAGCACTGCCCTTGGGCCCTATCCAAACAGATCCGCTTCCACAGTGTGCAAAAACCAGCCATGTGTTGAGAGGAAAACTGCAGCTATAATGTCTGACATTCAATTTCTAATAAAAAATAAACAAATAATCTGCATATATTTCTATTCCTAATTTTTGGCATTTGATTTATAACAACAACCTTTCTAATGCAAAACATTCTGCATATTTGTGTATTTTATTTGATGATCGACACCTAATTGTTCACTACTTTGATTATTGATCTGCATATGCTATGTTAGAGTCTGAAAAAGAAATGCTTGAACATTCTATATTAACATTACAAAAAGTTATTTGCTTTGCTAGTTGCTTTGATAAAATTGATCACTAAACGGGACTGAAAACTAATTAAAAAGCTGCATATTTAAATGTATCAGCTTCTGTCTAATGACTAAATCCAATGAAAAACTAAAATAAAACAAAATTTCTTTTTGACATCCTTTAAGTGTGAATAGAATTGGGTTTGCTAATTAACTCGCCTATTAGGTGTTGGTGTGATTGCTTGGAAGCAAATAATATAAACCACTTTTTTGACACGTTAAGACTGTGGGGTACTTCCACCTCTTTTTGCACTTTTATTTCATTTATACAAAACTACACTTTTAAATGAGCAGAAATGGCTTCCCATGCTGCACTCTCGAATCCAGAACGATAGATTTGTGTATTTCTACGATTTACGAAGTTGTCTTACTTTTCTCACTGAGGGAATTATGAGAGAAAAGTTGAGTGAATCTTCTACCAATTTCTATTAAAAGTTACTTGCATCCATTTGTTTTCCAAACCTATGTATTCCCATTGGGGTTGCTGGGGCCATTGGGCAAAGTTGGGGTACACCTTGGACAAGTCACTAGTCTTTCACAGGGCCACATGACCACACAAACACACCTGGGATCAATTAGTTACCTAAAAGTTAACAATTATTCCATAAAGCATGTTTTTAGACTGTTGGAGAAGATCGGAGTGCCCTGGGAAAGCTAATGCGCGTACAGGGAGAACACATATTGTTCCAGCCGGGATTTGAACCCCAGGTCCATTTGAGGCGAGTGCTAACATCTCTGCGCGTTTCTTTAAAAGCTGATTGTATGTGGCCACAGTTGGGTATATAGACTTTGCACAGTGCAGACCTGCTGTTCACTGAGCTTATTTAATGTCAGAAGCATCTTGCTTGAGGACTTTTATCATGCTCGTGAGCACGGATTGCATAAGCACCCTTGTGTTTAACGGACAGCCTTTTAGGTTGTCACTGACAATCAGAAACTGGGCATGAGGCTCCTAATAGTGTCCTCCTTCCAAACCCTTTGAAATTTTTCACTTAGTAACGGGAACCTTCTCTTTTTGCAGTGCACTGTAGTACAAGGGCTTTAAGGTAGTAAAAACGGTGAACTTATAGTAGAGAATATAATAACCTTGTGGGTTATGAACTTTATGCAGATGTGATTTAGACACCCAGTGCTTGAACAAAGCACCCAAGTGAGATAAATCTCTTTTTGCCCAACACTTTTTATGGACCTGAGATTTTTTTTTTAATTTAAAAACACTTGTTGAATTGCAAAGAAGTGAAAACTGTCACAGAGGAAGTATTGCAGCTCAGTACAATAGATACAATAATACAATTGTTTCATATGCTTGTGGCTACATTCAAGAAGAGCTAGATGCAATAAAATAGAAGCAAATAAACAAAAAAATAATGGTCTGTTGTGACACATTTTAAGGATAGATATCAGCTCAAAGTGCACCATAAAAATCCATCTGTGTTCAGCAGAACAACGACCAGGGACTTGAAAATAATGTCCATTTGTATCGGCGAATGACTCGACACCGCCATTTGCACGCACTGGGATACATTGAAGTGTGGGAGGTTTTTATTTGTCATAAAGGCTCATTCAGATTTGCCAGACTGCTTTGACGAAGACAGATCCCAGATGAATATTTTTCCGTCTAACATTTCCTGTAGAACATTTTGACCAGAACTTCTACTGGAACACATAGCAGCCAATCAGAATTGAGTTTTCACCCGGAACATATAAAGTACAGAAACACAATGTTGGTTTCTTATGGCTGCTATCAGCATCTTTGCTTTCATGGAGTAATAGTTCAGACATTAAAGTCTTTAGAGTTCTGCTTCTTACTGTATATGTATATTTTTTAACTTGTCCAACAGCTTAGCAATCAGATATGAGCTGAGAGCCTCTTGTGTTTGACCGATTTCACTGTTACAATCGGTGGGTATAAATCTTTGGGCACACCAGGTGTATATTTGTATAAACCCTTTTTGTAATTTAAACAAAACTTTATTTATATTGATTATCTTTCTATCCTTTTTTATTTCTGCTTACCTTACTGTTGATGTGTTTTGTGCACACAAATTAAACCTCTGAGTTAACACTGTATACATGTAAACATTTTGGACAATAAAAACAAAGTGAAGCATTTTCTCTCTGGCCTTTTTTTGTTTAAAAGCTGCATATGCGTATAAAATTGACCTTGTAAAAAACTGTGATTAATCGTGATTAATAACAATCCAAAAGTGTGATTAATCTGATTAGTTTTTCTAATCGAATGACAGCACTATTTATTTCACGCCCGCCAACATAACACGTTTTCTCATCACCAAATGTCAGCAGTGTTTTCAGAGGAAAGGGCAAGGAAGGCAGCCCCTTCTCTTCTCCTAAAGATTAGGAGAAGTTTGGTTTTGTCACAAAGGCAGGCTGCGCAAACTAAATGGTCCGCCGGGGAGAATGACGGGCAAAAAGAAAGAGTCAGAAAGCAAAAGAAAAAAGCCAGAGGGAGTGGTGGAGCAGAAAATAGAGAAGTAGCAAACAGCCCAAATGGAGCAAGTCTAGGGAGTGTGGTATGTGCTTATGAGGTTTACTAATAGGGCATGTCCTTTTCTTGCCAAGATGAAAACAGACGGCCAAGATGGGAGAGGTTTCCGGTTCTAGATCAACAAGCTGACGCATGTCACAGGCTCTGCGAGTGATCTTCATCTACAAGTGACTAAAAACCTGATTTATTGCAGAATTACTGCAAAAGAAAAGTAGTAATTCCATTACTACCATGGCCCCGAAGAAGAACCAAGAGATTAATGGCAAATTTGAAATCAAACAGGCCATTGATGAGATTAATGCTGAACAAACTTCTTTGCTGGACATTCAAGCTTAGCTAACTCCTCTGATGTAACTCATGGAAGAGATATGAATAAAGCGTGCTCAGAATGAGCAACGAGATAACCGGGTCGGCATTCTGGAGCAAAGTGTGATGACATGGAACAACAAAGAAGGCAGAACAATTTAATTCTCACTGGATTACTGATCAAACTACGGGCGAGGCTGCAATGCCAGCGGTGCTTCTTCTGATCCAGGAGACAACGTGGAATCTCAAATTGAATAATTCCTGAGGTCTAAAGGGATCTCTCTGGATCTAAATACCATTGAGATCTGCCACCTGCTCCCCATAAGAAAGGATGCAAGCAAACCAGCGATACTTAGCAGGTTTGTGAATCAGAAGAACAAAATAGATCTGATGAAGCAAAGGAGAAATCTAAAATGATTAAATGTCTAATTTAACAAAAATAAATGTTGAAATTGCCAAACATGCCAGGATGCTCAAATGGCGCAAGGAGATACCACGTGGGTGATGAACTGCAGGATCTTTTTTAAACCACTCTGTCCTCTGAGCCTGTCCAAGGCACTGGTTGTCAACAATATGAGAGATTTTGAGAAGTGCTTAGTCACGGACGGCTGAACAAACAAATGGAGTAATAGGATAGCTGAACAATTTCAAGAAAATCATGGCACCCAGATCTTCCACTATCTCTAAATTTCAACTGTGACCCTGATTTCCAGCAGAGTTCTGACCTGCAGACAACGTGCTTGCTGCAAAATCAGCTGCAGAAGGACAAACAATGACTGCAGACATAACATCGAAGGAAAACTGAATAAACTCTCCTAAATCCAGAAGGATAGCTGTTAATCAGGCCGCAGAAGAAGGAATAAAATCCACAAATAATAAGCAGAATATGGACTTCTTTCTTCACCAAAATCACAACAAATCATTGATGATTGTTAAAATGATTGATACATAATCATTTCACTTTACTTGGTTTCCCAAAATGTGACTAACAATACTGGTATTTCAAATGAAAAATATTCTGCACATATTTAAAATCTTGATACTTGATTTTTATTATTACTTTTTCTAATGAAAAATATTCTGAAAATATTTTCAAAATTTGATACTAGATCTGCATGTGCTATGACGAACTCTGAAATAATCATATGTCTAGTGTCATGATCATTATGTACTTCATCTGGTCATTTATTTTTTGAATCTTCAGAATTTTTAATGACTTGAATCTATGTTGGTAAGGTATAAATATCTGATTAGAAGTTAAGAACCGGATAATGGTAACTTATCTTAAGCTCAGGTGATTGAGCAGGTTGACCAATGATCAGAGGATTGGCGGTTCTTTCCCCACTCCCTTCAGGCAACCGTTGTTGTGTCCTTGGCCAAGGCACTCAACCCTCCTTGTCTCCAATGTGTGGCTCCACTGTTGTGTGAATGTGTATGAACGTACCAGTGATGATCAGTTTGGCACATACTCTCAGTCTGCCCCAAGGCAGCTGTGGCTATATCAGAAGCTCACCATCACTAAGCACAGATAAATCCAGTCCATTATTGTTATTAAAGACAATTGTTAGGTAAATACGGGGTGGGAGTATATAAGTTTCCTTCCATCTATCCCTTTCAAGCAATCTACAGTTATCCTATCTTTGACATGTCATACCTTTGTATGGATTTAAACCTTTGTTGATTGTACTGTTTATGCACTATTTCTTACTTTGATTGCTTGAAATAAACCATAAAAAACAGCTTGAACAAGTAGAGAATGTCAGGCTCACTTGTTCATTTGCATTGATGACCATGTGGTAACAGTGTGAGTAAGGCTCTAACAAACAATCTTATTTGTGTCTATTTATTTACACCACAATATTGTCAGAAAGCACCCGTAACACTTGTAGCATACCCTATATGCTGCGTAAACATATAGTCATAAGTGTACGCATGCACACAGTATGTTAATGTAAGTCTGAGTGTTCTCTCTGCCTAAATAGTGTCAGCAATCGCTCCCATCGTGAGACACAAATCTGGTGGTGCTCATCATCTGGTGCTCCCATCTGTCAGCTCGAGTGTGCCGCAGTGAGATAACAGAGTGTGCTCACGTGGATGTGTGTACTGAAGCCATTCCAAGAGACAATCAATTGTACATATGTGTTTTTTCTGTATGTGACAGAGTGAGCAACAACATGCCAAAGAGAGGAGATTCTGCTTGGATATAAGCTATTTGAGACGAGATACCAAATTGTGTGTGTGTATCTATGTTTGTCTCCCATTTGCCATTTTCCCTCTGGTCAAAACAGGCAGATCTGATATATAATTCAGCGCTCTAAATAATGCAGACTACCCCAGTTTAGAGCAATTAAGATTGATAACCCCCTAACTCTTGACATTAGGACTTCTGTTTCACAAAAAAGATCTCCAAGTGAGGAATTTGTAAAACACAAAAAGACAAATTAATATCATACAAGACAGGTGTGTGCAGGCCCGCCCCCAGAGGGTGGGCTGGCCCCGCCCATCAATGAATCAGGCCCCTTTAGGACAGGTTGCCAGTGTTTTGTTTCAGACACTTGTCATTGTCGTGCCCCTAAAAATGGGCATTAAAACTTGGGATCAATGAGGCAAGTGGAGCAAAGCACCGCGGTGATGGACATTTCACTTCCACTTCTTCTCTCTGCTTTTTCAACGTCTTCACTGCTTTCCAGAAAAAGATGTGATTAGTTACTCCCCCCCCCAATAAATAAATAAACAAAATAAAACAAAAACACACACAAAAAAAAAAAAAAAAAAAACGCCCCAAGGCTAACCATTTCTGGAGCCATATCTGGATGAGTGAAGTCACACAAGTCCAGCTATTGAAAGGAAAAACAAATGTGTGTTTTGGTATGTTTCTATAGTTACAAGGTTTTGCAACGTTATTAAATTGGAAAATGTTTTATGTCTGACAAGTCTTAACAAAAAGAAAATAAAAATCAATAAAAATCAAAAGTCTTGCCCAACAATAAAGTTTAATTTCAGAAGATGTACAGCATAATCAATTCTATTTTAGTTCTATGCCATGATATCTTAACTGACAAATGGAACATTGTACAAGCCCAAAAGACCAATAATGATTCATTTCAAAGCTCATGAACGTTTCAATTATTGTGATACTAATAATGATAATTACATCATCATGAAAACATGACTCAACTTCACCTTTGAAATAGGTTCCAGCTTTGTGTGTGATTTTTCTTTCAGAGATCATAGAATGAGCATTAGTGTGCCTCAAGTGAGGTAACAGAGAATTTGATTGGTTCCTGCAACTTGTGAAGTTTAATAGATACATTTGATAAATACTTTAGGTACAGGGGGAGGTGGCTTTTACCTTCAAGTGTGTTTGCGCCAGCTGCAGTCCATTTGGCTTAAAAATGGAAAATATTACCCGTTTCAGTTCTCTTGACGCTCATTTCCATGGTAACCTGTCAGTCTGCTTGTGGTACCTCACCACAAACTAACATGTACAGACTCAAAACCAAGTCTTCTGTGCATTTGTATGCTGATGCTTGACCAACACTACTTGTATAGAGCTAACTAGGTTATACTGTATATAGGTTAGATATATCACTTCTTTGCATTTTCATTTTACTTGTGAAAGAAATTCAATTCACTTGGTCACTCTAGACTTGCGCTCAATTTGTTGTTTATTTTGTAAATGTTAAAGTCTGTTTTTGCTTTTTTTTCCCCAGAAAGTTGAATGTCTTCCAGAATCAATGCCGTGGTGGCTATTTTTTTTTTTTATTTTTGGATATGCCTGCTAATTAATATTACCTGCTTTTAATTACCTGCATCGGGTGTGTTTTGCCAGTAAGAAGTGGCAAAAGCAAGAATAGCTGTAAAACAAGCAGAGCTTATGCCCTCAAAGATGGCATTGTAACACCTGTGTCCAAGACCAATCGGTGAAGAATTGGAGGGAAACCATTTTCACTCGCTGCCTTCCTGAATGGTCTGGTTAACAGAACTCTGCTACGCTGAGGATCAAACAACATTTTCCTGGTCTGTGTGAAATTGTGCCTCACTCATCCCTTGCAAATGAACTATGGGAAGGTTCACATCAGTGTAAAATTTTCAAGTAGGGGAAAAAACACACAAAAAAAGAATTATTAGAAAATTAGTAGGAGTGAGCTTGTTTAGGTGCCAATAACACTTAAAAAAATCCTAAATATACCAACAACAGTGAATTTTTATTTGAGAGAAGGCTAAAATAGCAATAAAACACAAGTTCAAGACCCTTTTAACATAAAACTTGTATGGAGAAAGACTGGATACATTTTGGTTTCATACTAGGGTTGTAACAGTACTCTCATGATTCGTTGAAATCGTGATTTTTGGGGCACAGTTTTGTTTCGATTCAATATATAATTTTTGTATTGCAAAAAAGTAAAAAAAAATTAGAAAACATATTTTTACTTGCTAGTAAGCAATTAGTAATGAAGACAAGGTTTCAGTTGGTTTATACTAAATCTGTTGTGATGTAATGAAACAATAAATATAAAACATAGACCTAACAGTATGCAGTAGGGATACAGCAATACACTTTCCCCAAGATTCAGTTAGATGGTGTTACATACAGTTTGCTTTAAAACCGAGAATTGTGGCACAGCCCTAATTGTAACAGACAATTAACTTTTATTTACTTGATGATGTCACCGGTAAAGGAAGATAGGAAAGGTTTGCTAAAGCTTTTTTTTTTTTTTTTACTCTGTCAATGCTCCATTGAATCTGGCCTTCATTTATGTAACTGAAACATTCCATCAAACTTGTTAAATCTTCTTAGGGCTCTAGATCTCTTTAAACAAAGTTGAATTAGTTCGTCTTTTAAGCCATTTTCATATTTGAATGTAGAAGAAACTCAGTCATATCGCTGATATTCAGCCTATAAATAGATCTGCCTGAATGAAAGGGTTTGCTCAGAGATTATAGCAGATTATGCGCCACATGTTTGATTGTCAAATATCATATTCCTTTATAAATGCATAGCCATGTTTCCAAATACTGTCAAAGCATGCAAACACGACTGCTGTTTGATAGAACTGTACAAACTGTGCATATGGGAACACTTTGAGGCAAATCGGCACATGAGGTTATAATCTGGTCTCTCAAGGTATTTGGATTTATCTTTAATTCAGCATGGGGGCTGCTCTGCCAACTCCTTGATTGCTTAAACAGCATTATCCCTCTTCTCTGAATTCTAATGAATGTCCACCAGGCAAAGAGATATGTGTAAATTAGGGGTGGAGAAGGTAAGCAGGGGCTTCTGCTTTCCTGGAGTCTGCACTACATACGGTACAAGTCCATGCATGTGCGAATATTTGGACACATATCGGTGGGTTTACTGGCACACCTTGAATCTTCATTATGTCTAGCTGTGGGGCACGAAAACAATTTGTGCCTCCACAAGGTGATACAGCCACTAAAGGGAATCTTTTTTGGGGTCTGTTGCTTGTCTGCTGCCCATGGACCTATCTACCTCATCGCTAAATGGTTTATCATAACGACAGGATGTTAAATTGTCGCCTGAGAACATCAGCACACACACGAAAGACTTCCTGTGTGTATCTAATAACAGATAAAACAAGCTCTCTCAGACACAGCCAGGTTTTTAAAATCAGCTTACAGTCTTGTTGGAATTATATCTGTTTTTGATAAAAAACAAACAAACAAAAAAAAAAACTTCATTTCCAGAGACATAATGCTTAACCATTTTTATAGTAATTTCTTCAATTTTGACATTTATATGAAAGAGAGACAAACAACAGCAGCAGCTTAAGATTGTTTAAACAGGGACTGTGACAAAAAAAAAAAAAAAAAAACTCAACATAAGTTAAACTGTAGATTGTGTAATATGCAGACGTCTGGATGGCAATAATCTTCAGGATCAATACTCCTTCTAAACCAAGTCATTTATTGCTAACAAAAAGTCTTTACAATTGCAGTTAGGCTCTTCTTCCACCTCAGAGAAGCCCTCTTTGGTTTTAAAAGTTTACAAATGTTTTGGGCCGAAAATCTGCATCACGTTTTGCTGGAGTGAAAGAAATGGTCACATGGTCGGTTCAAACGGCAGGCAGCATTCAATTTCAAATATGTTGTCGAAAAAATGACAAATCCAAGTAACACGCCCACGTCTCACATACTTCACCCTTACTCACTCTAGCATGTAGTATTGATACGACCTGCTGCTTAGAACAGGCACATGGAAAAAATGCGCATGAACATTTTTGCTCAAGGAGTGGTCTACAACCATATATATTTTATGCGGGCCATCTGTGTGCCCCATAGCCTACAGGGTTAGCCATCTTCACTCGCAAGCACCACATACCTAACCATTAGGGCAGGTGTAACTAAGGCATAGGTCTGCAACCTCAGGTTCTGGAGCTGCATGTGCCTCCATTGTGGCCATCTGGTTACAGAAAATTAAAAATGTTTTTAATCTTAAAAAGTAATGTTTTTTTTTTTTTTTTTTCTTTTGGGACTAATGAATCAAAACAGTTAGAAAAGTCAAATTTTAGTCAACTCATTAACAAACATCTGAAGTATAGTACAGTATGTTAAACAATGTTACACTTTAAGCTCTGATGTTTTCATTTGCAAACATTTTAGCAATACAATCCTCATCCATTACTGTGTACTTAGTGATCATCAGCTGTACTTTCTCCCATTCCAACATTTACTAAATTCTCATTTCATGCTTTCAAGAACAAGCTCTAATTTCCCCCAAGTCCTCAAACACAGTCACCCCCTGGAGAGACGTGTTCAACATTAATGCACTTATTACGCAGACATATGCTGCAGTTGTTATTTTGGCACTGCGAGGCCGTGCAGGCTAATAGGCTTGTCTGTTGCCCAGATGCTCATAGGAAAAGGTTTGCTTTTGTGTGCAGAGGAAACAAAAACAAAAGCCCAGCATTCAGTGGGAAAGTCTGTCTGTTGCAGGTGACTGCGCATTTGAGGTCCATGCATATTGATTTTCGCTGCAACTCTTTTCTTTCCTACGCCATGTTGCGTCTTGTAGACGCTTGTGTGTAGGAGGAGGGTGTTCTATCCAAAGAGGACTTTCTCTCACACATATTAGTCACATTCTCTCCGTCTTTGAGATGATTATCAAATCAAGGACTGTGTCGCTGTCCGCACACCCCAGCTTGTGCATGTTGACAGTAACCTCCCACAGTGCACTCCCAGTCCAAGGTGACGCTTTCAAGAAACACAAACACACACACACACACATAAGCCTGAGGTGACACAGATGACAGCTCAATTCTGCGTGAGTCAGCTTGACTGTGTCCTTGCACAGACATGAAAAGGAGGCGGTGTTTGATGCACATCGGGTATGTGTGTGTTTGTGCATCAGTTGTTCGAAGGTGGTGTTGAAGAGAGGTGCAAAGGTGTAGAAGAAAGCTAAAGAGAGAAAGAAAAAAAGACTCCCAAGTGTGGGAATGTGTACACATAAAGATCCCAGGTGAAATTTAAAAGACTTGGATCTCAAAGTAGCATCAGTTCATAACAAACACCTTCACTTTCACAAACACCAATTTCCCAAACTAGACCTTAGGCCATTACTACACTGAAAACCCTTAACGGGATGCAGACAGGTGATGCTCCATGTATCTGAGTGCCATACAATATGCCTAATTCAAAGGAGGATGAGGCGCCATTTTCTTGTGTTTGTTAATTGAAATATGTCACTATGGGTAGGAAAAGACAATCCACTTTGCCAAGAGCAAAATATTTTGACAAATTTGGTCAAAGAACAAAGAAACTGTTCATGTTGGTCTTTAACTTACTTTAATAAAATCAGATATTTAGAGAACATTTTGTATTTGGCTCAAAGTTCTCAGAACTTTAATTTTAACTTTAACGTTAATTATATATATATATATATATATATATATATATATATATATATATATA
>BSAI01000123.1:7239203-7291531 GCA_036245035.1 Adrianichthys oophorus
TATATATATATATATATATATATATATATATATATATATATATATACACACACAAATATAATTCTAAATAATGAAATTATTATAATAAAAATATAATATTGCACAACAAAATTACAATTTGCCAACATTACACATTTAAAAAAACATTTTCTTACTCATGTAAAATTCGACAAAAGTTCGTGTACTGTCCACTGTGAACTAAATCTTACAACTCTTCTATAAGTAGTGCAGTAGTAGTTCTATAAGTAAAATTTACCTTGAAAAAGTTAATTCTGTAAATAGAAGATTTTAAGTATAACTGTTGCAAAGTAATACCTAAAATTTTTGATTTTGGCAATAGCATGGTAAATATGACGATAAAGCAAAACAAATACTAATGTATAAATATCCTACTTTTATATATACTTATATATACTGAGATGTCTGAGATCTTTCCAGGGCTCTGCTGTAGCCACCGCTACAGTTTGGGGGTTACAGCCCTGAGTGCTCCAATTACCAAAAGCACCGCTGTCACTTTCACCTTCCAAGCCTTCTCCAGTTCTTCTCTGAGTCCCTGGTATTTCTCCAGTTTCTCATGTTCCTTCTTCTTGATGTTACCATTGCTTGGTACTGCCACATCCGCCACAAAATCTTTCCTCTGTTCTTTATCACCATCCTGTCCGTCTGTATCTGGAAGTCCCACAGGATCTTTGCTCTCTCATTCTCTACCACTTTTTCCCATTTGGACTTTCCAGTCCATATTCTGCACACGTTCCTGTATACTATTCCAGCCACTTGATTGTGGCGCTCCATGTATGCTTTCCTGGCCAGCATCTCTGCAGTTATGTGCTGTATTGTTTCAGGCGACTCTTTGTACAGCCTGCACTTTGGGTTTTGTCTGGTGTGGTAGATCTGAGCCTCTATTGCTGTGGTGCTCAAGGGCTTGTTCCTGAGCTGCCAGGGTGAGTGCTTTTGTGCTGTCCTGTAGGCCAGCCCTCTCTAGCCATTGGTAGGACTTATTGATATCAGCCACTTCAGTTATGGATCGGTGAAACATCCCATGCAGGGGCTTGTCCTCCCATGAGGATCTGTCCTCCAGCACTGCATCCTCTGCTGTTTATTGCCTGAGACATTCACTGAGCACACGGTCAGTTGGGGCCTTGATCTTGATGTACTCATGCATCTTGGATGTTTCATCCTAGATAGTGGCTTCCATGCTCATTAGTCCTCTGCCTCCTTCCTTGCGGCTAGCATACAGTCTCACAGGGTGCTGGATTTGGGATGGAACCCTCCATGCATGGTGAAGAGCTTTCGTGTCTTAACATCCGTTGTCTGTATCTTTTCCTTCAGCCATCTTATTATTCCTGCAAGGTATCTGATCACTGACAGTGCGTAACTGTTTATTGCCCGGGTCTTGTTCTTGTCATTGAACTGCCTTATAGGTATTTGGCTGTTGCGGCTTTCCTTGTTGCTCCAGGTTGCCATTTGCCTGTGGAATTCCAAGGTACTTGTAACTGTCCTCAATGTCTGCTATTGTTCCTTCTGGGAGTGAGACTCCTTCAGTGTGGCCTACCTTGTCTCTCTTTGTCACCATCTGACTGCATTTCTCAAGCCCAGATGAAATCCCAGTGACAGTATTGTAGATACTGGTGGTGGTGTGGATCACTGAGTCAATGTCGCGCTTGTTCTTAGTGTATAGCTTGATGTCATCCATGTAGAGGAGGTGACTCATGGTTACCCCATTCCTGAGTCAGTTTCCATAGCCAGTCTTCTTGATTATTTGTTTGAGGGGGTTCATAGTATCATCCATACTTCACAATACACTTACCATAAGCTCAACAATGGTATGTTCCATGATGTCCTTTAAGGTGGCTACATGAGCCTTAAGGCAATTGCTCCAATCTCCTTGTAAGATGCAGCAGCTCCTGTTTATGACCCTTCATGGGCCCAGATAACCCAAAAATCTGCAGCACCTGTACAAGTCCATCCCCTTTTACGGGTGTATGTGACTAAGGTACTAAATGTTTACTTCGAACCTGTTATTGGAAGAAATCTGGTATGTTTAATGCTAAATCAAAACATTTCTTTAGAGCTCATATTCAGACAGTTATGCTATTCTGACGCAAAAATTGCTTATTTCATAGAATAGTTTGTATGCTATTCAAATGGGTATATTTGTCATGTAGAAACAGACGTGCATGACTGAGAAAGAAGCCCTTGAGCTGCTCCATGGACAGTGATACAGAGCATAATGACAGCGCACATGGTGACTTTACTCGGATATGTGCACATTTTCTGCTACTCAGCTGGAAGCACAGCAAAACCTGATTTGCTCTTGGATTACGTCATCATTTTAAGTTCAAGTGTTCCGCTTTAGGGCTGAGCACAGATTTACTGTTCTACGTGTCAAACAGATAGTATTTTTCATCATTACCCAAGAAGTCGGTGTTCTACACGGAGGAATACTTAAACATTTACTTAAATGCACAGCCTTCCTACCTTAATTCGAGTAACTTCACATTATCAAGTACCAGGAAAATGGTAGTCTCATCTCTCTAAGCCCTCTGAGGGTTTTATCTTGACAAGACGTATTTTTGGAAACGGCTCCGGTTTTCATCTGTCCGGCATTGATGGTACGAGAAGCGAATGAAAATGAAAGTTTGACACATGTGACAAGCGTGAGGAGCATGAGAGCAGCTTTCAAAGTTTTCCTCGCTGTCAGCACTTAAAGCTTTGTGAAGCGGTTTGGGCTTTGTAAGCAGTTCTGTCAAAACTATTAACATTTGTGGATTAGTTCCTAACAGAAAAAAGAAAAAGTGAGCATAGGATGAAACAAAAAGGATGCTAAACTACATGTGGCATCAGTCAGCTGGTTGGTAGCATGATTTCCCAAAAACTGCACTTTCTGGATTTAGCATCTTAAGGATGCTGGCACTCCCTGCTGTATAGCCCTTGCAGAGAAGTGAAGACCCTTTCATCGACCTATCATAAGGTGAAAGGGAGCATCAATGATTGTCTTTTTTTTTTTTTGCTTTTGCTCTTAACATTTATCACTTACAGCAAATTTTTGTACAGAATGCTATGCTGTGAAAAGAGTGTTTTTTCTTAATTGAGTGCATTAATGATTTACCTACATCTATCATGCAAACATCACATCCTATTTTGGGCTACTTTAACTGGATCAGAGAGGATGAGTCAGTTAGAGACTGGATTCACTGTTCAAACCTAAGGGCTAGTGGTGGGGAGACCCGCTTTAAGGGCTTTGTCATAGACTTTTTTGTAAATTTGAAAACAAAACCAAGAAAGTATTATCCTCCACAGCACCATGGATGCTCATACTTTACTGGTGCAGCCATTAAGACTGTGTATGAGCTGTACTACTCTTAGACACATAGACACTTGGACAAATATATGTGAATGCTCCTCAGAGATTACAGTGTAATCTATAATGCCAGTAACAGCGAAGACCACCAACATGTTAATCCTGAACACAAGGCTGCAGGTGGTGGACAGTGGGTAACATCTCGTTAATGCTTGTTCTTACCACTGGGACACCACCAAGATATGCCCCCTACTGTAATGACTATGCTGGTTGGCATGACTCAATAATTTTAGTAAAATTGGATTTTTACAATGATAATGAGACTACTGATAGCAAGGATGTGTCAAGGGTTACTATCCTGCTTCTTAGGAATAATCTTATCTTTTAGCTTCTGACTGACTACACACATCTACTAGCAGCAAGTAGGCCAAGAAAGTTTGGAAAATAAGTGGAATTGTGGTCTTAAATAACTGGAGGTCCCAACACAGAGTCTACAGAAACTTCCAACTTCGCAATTAAGTGCTTCAGTTCAGCTCCGGCATCCGGAAAAAATTTGAAGTCAACAAAATGGATTCGGAGCGCCGCAGAGGCTGGACCGCATGCACTGTGAGTGTCTCTCACAATTTTCATGTTACAGAAAGACTCCAGTGTTCACACCGCAGCTAGACCGCATGTGGTGTGAGCTCAAGGTAAGATTCTCTTTAAAACTAAGTGTGCACCCTTAGAATGAAACAAAATTGGGCTTATATGCTGTGATAAAGTGTGAATGTTGTGTTTGCCTGTGTGTGTGCATGTGTCCGGTGCAAACTATATACTGCTAATGGACTGGGAGATAACAGAACAAAAAAAAACACACACACATAACTGAGGCTCTGTCCTGGAACCTGTGATGCAGCTTTGTCAAACCTCACCATAATTACATAGATTTTACTTCAGCAATGGTGTTTAATAGATCTGCAAAGACAAAAGTTTCTAATTTACCCACTTTCTCTTTTTAACACTGATTACCTGACATATTTCCTGAAGCAAAATGCACCAATGACTCCTTACATTGAGGTTTTATCATCACAGGTGTAACTGCAAAATGGAATGTAAATGTGGAGACACAAAAGGCAGAATATAATCTGTGCCCAAAATGTTTCAATTAATAGCTATAAAAAAGAACAATTCATTTTAGACAAAAATACTATTGCATCAAGGCCATGCTATGAGCTACTTTATGAGCAAATGGCCCAGTAATACAAAAAAAAAATGAGTGGAAATATTAGTTTGTATTGGCTGAACTCCAGTGTTGTTACAATATTTGCAATATTGAACAGCACCACATCTTGATCTTTTCAAATATAGCTAAATAAATTAACCAAACTAGGCTAGAATTGTTGAAAAATGCCCTGTATAGCTGTGGTACGGCTTCAGAATGGTTTGTCAATCAAAAGACCATGCTTATGTGTTTAATGTGCTTACTATATGAAGTAACCTACCTTCAGTCGCTTAATTGTTTTTTAACTGGTTTCAAAGCACTTGACGTTGGTGTAGCCCACCTGTTTTCTATGCACAGTTCCTTTAAATAGTTTTTCCCGGATGCACAAGTCTTTGAGAGGTATCCCACACTTTACTTTTTTTTTTTTTTTTTATCTCAGGACATTTCATCACAACTTCAAGGTCTTTAAGACTGCAAGGCAAAATGCCAAATCATGTGCAATGTTTGGGAGTTCAGCGGGAAATCCTTGTTCCTGCAGTTTATTCACCAATCACAGTGCTTTGAAACTATGACAAGGGTGACCATTGAAAGAAACGTCCAAGGGATTCACCCCAAACAGGGATGGTGAGCCACTAGGAACTCTGAACTTGAAGAATAACAGCCAACACTTCTATCAATGTGGTCAGAACAAAAACCCACCCAACATCCCACATAAAACTCAACTTTTGAATACACAAGAAAAACCCCCAGAGCTTGTACAGGCTTCTGACCCCTTCTGTGGAAAAATCCAATATCATAAAAAACAAACAAAAATAAAATAAAGAAAACAATGAACTTTTCAACACATTACAATACATAACATTGAATTCAGTAGGGTTTTGTTGTGATTTTTAACTATTACGCATTTCCTTCATAAGTCAAAGGATCATAGACCACCTTAAAATTGCAGTACATCAATAGTCCGACATTGGGTTTCTCCTAAGTTTCAGGAAAGACTATTTGACTGTGTGATATTTCAATTATCAGATGCCAATATTATCCAATTTAAGTTTACAACAATAAGATTTAATCAAACAATATTTTCACGTCATATTCTTACACCACAATAGTCAACCACAATATCCTATTTGAACATTTTCAGGTTCTATATGGCTCTGGAATGAGTTGCCTATAACACATACTGGGGTATAATGCTCATGACAAGCTGTAAATAACAAGAGTTAAGTAGAACAAAGATGCAGAAGACCTAAAAGCTGCACGGAAACTGTTTTGCAGCCATGTTTGATGTTGTTCCTCCAACTGTGCTGCCTGCATGTTACAATGAACAGGACACCCTAAAGAGACAGTTTTATCCAGCTTGATTTTTACTTATGCCCATGAGAAACAGTTGCAGGTCTGTTGTAACAGGGTTTCTTCTGCAATTTATCTGAAAAGTTTTCTCAGTGTGGGTCTGACAGACTACAATTTGCAACTCAACTGGGGATGGTCATTAGACATAGATTCAAAAACACTGAAACAAGCTGGCAACCTAGCAATGCACAACAAAACGCACGAAAAAAGACAACAACTGACATGAACCAGTATATACAAAGAAAAATGAACACAAGAGAGCAATTAGTCACATAAACAAAAAGTAAGTGGTTGATACCAAGTTGAAAGTTCAAGTGGAAAAAGTATTTTTGATCTGAACGAATAAATATGAAAACAAAAGATGTCAAACAAATGACTTGTTAACTACATCCCTGCTTTTTAACTAATTGGCTTTAAGCTAATTCTCCGTACCGTAATTTTTTCCCTTTCTGAGCACATTTTCAGGCATCAAACTGACAATTCTCATCATACGCTTTGAGAATTTAAACTAGAAAACAGAAAAACAACAACCAGAGACAAGAATGGAGAGGAAAAGAGTAGATTTGGGAGGTGAAGCAGAGAAACACAATTCTATTTTGACACAAGAGATTATGGAACTTGTGATTTACGATTTAGTGTCTAGATAGTGCCAGCTTCTTGAATAAGTATTATCCAAGTGTTGTTGGCAATGCGAAATTGGTTTCGTTCCTATTTCTTTCGTTTTTATACTTTTTCTAAACTGCTGACCGGATGCAGTCTACTGATAACTAAAGTTGTTGATTTCAAAAGTGTGGGGTCTCTTTTGTTTCTGCCTTAGCTCTGTCACGATGGGAAAAAGTGGAAAAAATTCAACTTTTCATCTTCTAACACAATCCCTGCTGCTGTTGCAAAACAACAACAGAAAAAAAATAAATAAAAAAAGACATATCTTTCAGTTTGTATTGTCCAAATGAAAACTGCCCAAATGTCAACAAAACATAACAGGAGAAGGAGTGAAAAGGAGCATGAAAAAGACAGAAAATCAATCATGCCAAGCAAGAATAAAAACAACTGAAAAAAAAAGGATTCAGAGACAATGTTTAATACTTCACTACATGTGAGGAACAGTCAACAACTAGCATTTCACCCAAAATGTTAAATTAACACTTACGTTCCAAGAGCCATACAAGGATTTTTGGCACATCATTGCTTCTCTAGAATCACTACGTCCCTGCAAAGATCCCTGTGGAGTTCAACAGCCCATTGTCCCCATGGCTTTGCAATGCAAACACAGAAATAGCATTTTCAAGTTCCATTCTAGCCTCGATTCTTTCTTTACTAGAGAACGCAAAAGCATTTCAGCTCTCATGGTATCAAGAATGTTAAGTCAAATTGGTTTATTTGTCTAGGCTCTTTTCAATTGGCAGACTGGGTGAACACCACAGACAGCTGTTCAACATTACATCAGATAACCTCCAAGCCTGTTTACGGTATGTGCTCGTTATTTGCTTTTGACACTAGACCGACATTAATTCATATATACAAAGTGAAAACTGGATAAATAACAAATAGATGAACTACATAAGAGATGCACATGCGACCTGGCATGTTAATACTTACATCATGGTGTTTGCATAGTGTAAGATGGCACTGCTGTACCCCCAACATCATGTCTGTTGCTGCAGTTACCTGGTTGCTATGGTAACTGGTTAAAAAATGGTTTTAGCCCCTATGATTGACAGTCATTTAACACTCAATAAAGACTGCATATGTTTTGTCTATATTTGCCTCGTGGTCTGCTTATATGTATATTTTTGTATGGAAGACATAGTGTGCAGTTTGCTAAGTCTTCAAACTACTATCCATTCCTTTTTTTTTTTTTTTTTTTCTTGAGCGCATTTTTTATGAAAATGTCCAAATGACACTTTCTTTTTTTATTGCGAAAGATTTCTGATTCTCTCGACCTCGCAACAAACTAGCAGTGTTTGAGATGTTTTTGGGAATCTGTTTTTGGAAGTTTTTATGGATATGATCAGGGGAACCAATGTGACCTTTTTTAGAATGTGGGCAGGACTTTATGTAGACACTATAAGAACAGACACACTTTAGTAAACAACGTAATGTCCTTATACCAAAATTTTGACTTTTTTTCACAAAAAAAACCCTAAAACGTTGGTTTAGTAAGAGATTATGAATTGCCACAAGGTGTTGTTCAAACAATCTTATCTATTTTACTATTTTTGTTGTTTTATTGTCACTGTTTCTTTTATTGTATTTTATTATCCTTTTTTGTTATATTTTACTTACTTGTAAAATACTTTGATTGCTTTTTTTTTCGTGCTTCATAAATAAATTTGATTGATCAATTGATTGAAATGAAGCATCAATCCAATGATATATCAGGATAAGTCTTTTATGATTTACTTTTTGGTGACTAAAGACAATCTGAATCATCAGTAGCATCTTCCACAAGCTATTAATAGTACATACAGCAGTTTCTTAGAACTGAGATGACATTTGACCTCAGTGATTCACACATGTGCCTTGTTTTGTCTAGTGCTCAGATAGAATGTATTATTCATCTTGCTGAGGTTATTGACTAAAATTATCCAACGCTTGGTTAAGTGAGTGTGAAAAAGCTAACCAAAGCAGGAAAGGTGACAATTAAAGCAGCTTTGGTCAATGCTCGGCTAACACATGGCTAACAGAGAGTTGGTCAGGGCAAACAAGCGAGGGAAGAGGCGAACAGGCCTTGTGCTAAAGCAGGCAGAGCAAAACAAAGGCGAGCAAACACAATTCAAAGTTTTAGCTGGAATATGCAAATCAGCAAGTGTGTGGGAAAGGAAGGTTATAAAAATGTTAAAACAAAGTTTAATAATAGATTCTAACCTGAAATAGGCTAGCAACAGATGTAAGCCCTTTTTTTCATTAGACTTTTATCAGGCTCTGCAGGAAATGACCAGCAAATACCATAAAAATACGTGGATTGATGCAAATCAGCCTCCAATAGTTTATTACTTTCTTTAGAATGGCCCTCGACCCAAAATAGCACAGTCCCTGGAGGCAGAGTCTGGATGCTCATAAGCATTCTGGGAGTCAGCCGCTTTGTTGTGATATCCTGTCAGCAGATGAAAACACATTAGAACACATCTTCATGTCTGATGACCTGCACAAACTACATTTCGTGTGAAACAAGGCTTTGCATGTGAGAAAAGTAGGAAAGAAAAAGCCAACTGGGTCTTGATGGATATTTTAAGTCCAAGTTTTTTATTTTCTTGAAAAAAAATAAGAGAGCGATTGTAAAGACGATGCAAATTTTGGTAAATATGGGGCTCAAATGTCAGGTTAGTTTTGAACAAGCACCTTTGCCTAGTAATCCTCGACACCTCACTGAGCTGGAATTTGAAAGGTCTGTGGCTTCCTGATGCTGAAGTCACCAACAGCCAGACGCTGTTAGAACGATTATTAAAAATTATTTGAAACTTGGGTAAAGTGGCAATTTAAGGCCTGCTAAATGATTTACTTGATTGATCCCCTTAAACTTTCGAGAGTCCTCTGAAGCCACTCAAGCGCAATGTTAAATGAATCTACTTGTGATTAAAAAAAAGGCTTAATTGTTGAATATAATGAACGTTACATAATTTTTTTATGACCCGGTATGAAGTTCATTGGGGTACTTGTCATCCCTAATGGACGCCAATGGGAAACAAAAGACCCTTGACTATTTAATTCAGTTTATTGGTATATGAATCCACTACATTTTATTAAACTAATAGTCAAATGCTGCACACTAGAGAGTGGCAATATATTTTAATTTTGGTTTTGCACTACCTGCAGCTTGTCTGGAATCTTGATGAGCACAGCTCATCTTTCAACGGTGTGAATTTGGGTAACAATCCACAAAAATGTTAATATTCCTGACAGTTGAGAGTGTGGAAGTCTGGGATCAGACATGTTCAACGTTAAACCACAGGAGGTTTCATTTTTCCTTTACGGATTGTTTTATTTCCCCACTCTTCAGTCTTCTTGATTTTCATAGATATCTTCAAAAACGGTTACATTTCCTTTTTGACCTAGTAAGTGTCTTGTTGCTGGTGGGATTTTGTGAGGAGGCCTGTAATAATAGACAACATCAGGGAATTAGAAATCATGACAATAAACACAGCCTTAAAGACAATAAGATTTTGGGGGGTCGAAGTAAAAAAAAAAAAAAAAAAAAAAAAAACATTTTGGAACATACTGCATTGAGGAATCCCTCAGAATAGCAATTTCCCTCTTAACTTAAGCATAAATTACATTAAAAATGGAATAATGCTGACAATTTAGCCATAGAAAGCAAGAAAGCAGTGATAAGTGCCAGTATGGGTGCTGCATGTTCTTTGTAGTTGTCTGGGATCGTAGAGGCTCGTGAATCCACCTCGAGGAACATAGCGAAAATGGAACATAACCTTGATGTGCATGTGGTAAGTGTATTATGAAGAATTTGCAAGAATAATGGAAATTACACAAACTTAAGACATACAGTTGATGCAGTCGTTCAGCACCTTAGTTGTTAGTAAGCTGTGCATACAGACTCTTTACTGACCACCTGGAAATGCTGCACATATGGGGTGTGTAAGTGGCACATAAGTGCCCATAAGATGCCCACACAAGTACAATCTGTCTATTTTCCTCATTTCTAGCAGCGAGGCTGCGCATATGTGAAGCTAGAATAGAGACTTTAGTTTTGTACTTTGTACTTTGCTGCATACCTGTAGCTCACCACTTGAAACTTTCTTTTTGTACTTGCAAGTTATGTTTTGTAACGTGCACACATTTTAAAAATACAAGTTTCATGTTTCAGGCTACAGGTACAAAACAAAACTTACAAAACATTTTTTTTTACCATATTTGGCATGTCTGGAAGAACCAACGAGTGGCGAATTTTGACCAACCATTCATGTCTCTAGAATCTCCATCCTTTCATGGCATGAAGAGGGTAGCGAGCCAACAGCCCCGCCCATGAGGCACATTTCTAATGAACTCCTGCAGAAGCAAAGTCCTAGAAAATGACACAGTTTTAATTATGTTCAAAATATGTGCAAAATCAGAGTTAAATACCACTGGAAACAATTTTACAATAGAAAAAAATAATCAGAGTGGGTCTTTAGGTGCTCCCTACAACCTGTCGCCTGCAGCATGCATGTAGAAAAAAATGTGCATTAATATTTAGGTCTTACAGGCTCGCAGAATGATTTACCTCCTTGATATTTCATCCAAACAAATATCCCCATTTTTCCCCACAGACAGTATATAGTTGCCTGTAAGGAGAGTTGTGACTAAAGCATAAATATCCCAAAAAACGTACTTAGCAAACATACACACAAACGTCAAACAATGTGCAAAGGATAAAATTAATAAAATCAAAATGGTTAACCACATTTGAAGTTTGTGTCGAGTAAGAACAGCTTTTATTAGGAGTGTCTGGAATTCTCCCTTAGATAGCTTGCTTTTTTAAACTCAGTAATTTGGAGTGAATAATCTGCCTAAAAACAGGGGTTTTTGGTTACTTGTAAATCAGGAGCTGAAGGGATTCATTATGATTGGTAAAAAAAAAAAACATGTCTAAAGAGGGAATTTAATACACTACAATAAGATTTGGGGAATGGCTCAATGAAAAGTGAAGAGGTGGAGATCCAATAACAGCAAATGACTCATGGAACTGGTAAATTATCTTTATTTTCTCAACTGTCAAATTTGGAAGTTAGGAATGCAACAGTTTGATTTGAACCAATTCTAGTAGCACAAAATCATGTTCGCCAAAAGACTCTATTCTTTTGAAACGCAGCCAGAAAAACAGTTGAAACCTGTCACTGAACAAGTGTCCAGATGTGAGGATAACAGCGAATCTGCTGTGAGGCAGACAGTTTATGTTTGGTCTCCATGTCCTGATTCATCACTTGAGGTAGGTGAATGTCAGCAAGCCAGAAAACATTTTAGACCAATGGCTACAGGTCTGATGTTCAAAACACTGAACTAGATTTGCAACATTTGAGAAAACAGCCTTCATTGATCCATTTATATGTAAATCAGAACGGGAAAAAAAAGTTGAATTTTGGCACGAAAAACCTGATTAAATTACGTAGGCCTACAGCTTCTAGTACGATACAAAAAAATAGTTTCTTTCGTCATGGTGCTGGAAATCAAAAAGGTTGAAATGAGGTTGTTTAAATCTATTAAGGTAACGAGAGTCAACATTCATTATGGTGGGTGAAACATAAGTTGAATTGTGCGATAGAGTAAAAATCTAATTTTCCATCTCAGGCACTAAAGCGGATCTATAAAGCTACAATTTTGTATGCATCTAACTGCATATCAGCAAAAAGACTGCAGTCCAGAAGGAGGATTTCTCTTAAGAACTGTAGAAAATGGAGTACTGTTGACGTGTGTCCCAGATTGGAGTCCATGTGTTGTGATTTTTAAGGCTGCGATGAACCGTGCTGCATTTTTCACTTGCCAAACGCAGCCTGCAAGAAGTTTGAAGCTTTCAGAGGTTTAGTTCTCAGCACAGAGGGGACTTGACTCAGCTGCAAGCATGACAACAATGAGGCGATGACAGTGCTATGAATAATACAAAGTGTGTCTGTATGTTTTTAACTGTGGGTGTACTTAATCAAAAACAGCAGTCCTGAAGAGTGACAGTTGGGGGTGCAGCAGGCTATGACACAATGTGCAGCAGGTAAAAAATGTGGATTTCACAACCTTTTGGTGTTTCCCAAACTCAATTCTGACAACAATTCATTCTTTCTGGTTTTTTATATGCAAAAACACAACTGTCATCATCAAACCTTTGTAGAGCTTTACAATGAGCTGAAGCTAGGCAAGGCAAGTTAATTTGTATAGCACATTTCATGCACAAAGACAATTCAAAGTGCTTTACATAAAACATCACAACAAACAAAAAATCACAAGAAATATCAAAGATGTGATCATTAAAATAATATTTAAAGAAAGTTGAAAAGAAGTGAATTTAAAACAAGCATAGAAAAACAGTGGGGAGGAAACTTTTGAATACAAATTAATCAAATGCAGCTGAGAACAGGTGGGTCTTTAACCTTTAAAGCCAAATGTATCATATTTGATACAAGAGTCCGTCAGCCATCCGCAAGAGCAAGGGAATGGAAATACAAATTTCTTTTTTTTTGTTAGCACCGGAAAAAAGATATATTTGACCTGTGTGACCTGATGTATCAGATATGATGCAAAATACAATTTATATGTAAAAATATATATATGTATATTTTCTTGTTTGTTCAGAGGGACCTATAAAGGTTCCAAATCCAAAGAATTGGAATTTTCTGTCAATCATTTAATGGTTCAGGCTTTATAGGGTTAATCTGGATTTAAATACACAGTTTTTCAGCTGATCTAAGGCTTTCTTGAGGTCTGTTCTAGATCTGTGGAGCATAGGAGCTGGACGTGAATTCTCCATGTTTACTTTTGACTCTCAGAACTAACAAAAGACTGGATCCAGATGAGCGGAGAGGTCTGGTTGGTAAATACTGGGTCAGGATGTCAGTCATGTATTTTGGTGATAAACCATTCAAAGCTTTATAAACCAGTACAATAACCTGAAAGTCTATCCTCTGGTGGACAGGCAGCCAAGACCTCAGAACTGAACTGATGTGGTCTACTTTTTTGGTTGCTGTCAGAACACGATCAGCTGAGTTCTGAATAAGCTGCAATTTCCTGATTGATTTTTTCATTATATTTTTTCTCATTATTCAAGTTATATAAACTAGCCAATCAGATGCCTTGATAAAAGCAGGTAATGCCCACTGGTCCCCACCTCAAACGTTCGAAATGTTTGATTGAAAGATTCTCATTTTTTATGCCGGATGCCCTTCCTGACATAATCCTGTGTTTTATCCGGGATGGGAACCGGCACAGGGAGACCTTCATAGTTAGGCAGTACCGTGAAGGGTTTTGCCTAAGGACGCACACTGAATTGAGCTCACTATGCGCTCTGGGACCTAGGTTTCCCGACACCAGCTCTCCACTCAGCCAACTGAGCCATACAGCCACTTTGTCTTCAAAGTCAAATCAATAGTAAAAAACTGGGCTCGATATTGAAGCACTTTTTTTTCAGTAAGGCCACATGCTGGACAAATGCCAGATTTAACAGCTTTTACTCTGAAATTTCCAATAGGAAATGATTCCTCCTTAGCGTTTCCTACATACAGTATATAAGAATATGGAATGACCAAACTTGTTTTGGCAGAAAGCAAGGCATCAAGAACTACGGTGTGCTCTCTTCATTTTATTGTTAGAGAAGATCTTTCAAGAATTAATGTGATTATAATCAGTCTTCTAAAATTATTCAACATTAGTTTCACATTAAGATGATTCCCCCATGGGATAAATAATTAAACTTTCTTTAATATTTCATTCAGTGCTTGTTTGGGCTGTGTGTTTGTATGACTTTACACATATAAATATACACATATATATATATATATAAAGAAAATCATAGCATTTCAATAGAGCATTCTTAATGAGCAGTTTCCCAAAGGGAGCTATTAAAAGATGTGAATTAATGTGGAGATTGTGGCTGTGGTGAAGCTATTTCACCTAAGAGAAAGATAGCAGCTAAACTGAGAAAAGCAGAGTAGAGTTTTCTGTCAAGTATGGAAAGCAATTTTCACCGACTTCGCAAACACAATAAGCTTGTAAGCAGACACCTCACTGTGATATTATCTATATTGTTTTAGATTAATAGCAGTAACAAACACTTTTCATTTAATTTACCATATCGTTTCACTCCAACTTCAGAGCCTGACTTAATATAATGCAGAGAAATTAGGGTAGCTCTTAGTGTGAAATTAGTAGAGAGGAATTTCCTGTCACTGCTCACATGAGAAATGATGGTATCAGTGATGGATGTGCATTATCCTGATGATCCAGTGTGTGTTTGAAGAGATTGATATGGTAATCTGTGGGTGGAATGAGCTCTCATGTTTTCGCCTCAAAATTTCTGCTCCTGCCTCCTCCGGTCATCTTTCTAAAATATTAAGTAACAGATTTCTGGATGTGACATAAGCTGACATTATGCAAAAGGGAAAATCTAATTTAGTGACATGCTGCGCAGTGTTTCAGTCCACATGGAGTAGTTTTTTTTTTTTTTTTTTATCTTTTGTTTGAAGCTTTATCCCATTACTGTAAGAAAACTTGAAAAAGAAAAAAAAAAGCTATACAAGACCTTATGGTCTTATATAAAAAAAGGTAATTACATCTAAAAGAGACTTCCTAAATCCAAATATTTTTGTATTTTAATATAATTTTTGGTCATTTGAGATTATTTTTTGTCTAAAAAAACCCCTCAAATATGCTTATTTCCAAATCTTTTAAATCAACAAAAATTCTAGCTAATTCAAGCTAAAATATGAAGTTATTTTCATTTTTTTTGGGGGGGGGGGGGGTATTGAGCGATTAAACATGACAAAACCTGGATTAACATTCACTGAGTTAACAAAAACAATTAGTAATTGCAGCCAAAAGAAACAAATATGGTACAGATAATGAATAAACAAAAGTAACACAACAAAAGTACGCTTACAGGTCAAACTAATTTCAACAGTTACATTTTTGTATAAACTTCACTCTTACCCTTCCTCTACCAGAGGCCTGGGAGCTTGAGGGTCCCTTGGTGGGGGGATGCTTGGACATCACCGCTAGCAAGCAGGAGATGTCCTATCAGTGCCCTACTCGCCAATGCTAGCTAACTGCACCCTGTATTACACACACCCTTTACCCCACAACAGTATACACTCCAACACACACATACATTACACCTCTGATCTTCTGTCCCCTACCCCATCCCTGGTGAGGGGAACCAGGCCCTCAGTAAAGGTGGTGGCTTCCTCTGCCCGGCAGCCCTCTCCATGTGGGGAGAGGGATCCCTGAGTTCTCTGGCAAGACCATGAGTTGGGGGTCACATCTTCTCTGAGGTTGGGGGTGTCCATGCCCTTGTGGTGCTGGCTATGGTCCTCGCCCCTGAGTCCTGGGCCTCTCCAAAATTCTACCAGCAGGTAAGCCAAGTCTGCACATGTTTACATGTTTTTGGGGGCCCTCACATACATGGGCGTGGCTGGTCCCTGCCTCACTCTCTCCTGGACCTCCTGGACCTGGGCAGGCTGTTGCCTGGAGCGTGGGGTGGGTCCCCCGTTGGGGGGGCCCTGGCTCGTGCCTAACGCATACACAATTAAATCTATTCGGTACTCTTGTCTTTTTTGACCTTATGAATTCCACACCAGGGTTACAACCGAATGTAGACTGAGACCCTTGTTATTATGTAGACCATGTTTTTTTTCTTCATTCATACCACAATTCAGATTAGTTTTCATATTTGTCAAGCAACTTGGGCAAAAATTCTGACACAAATCAAACTATTCTCTAGTGAAAAGCCTTAAGTAATTATTATTTGACTCAGTTAAGGTCAGAGCTTAAGCCTCATAAAGATTTGTTTAATTAAGCTAATCTGTGATAATTGTAGTAAGTGTGTGTCTTTACTTGTGGCCTTGTGAGGGTTCAGGTTGCAACCAATCTTTAGCCAAAGTTAGCAAAGAAAAGCTGCATGACTGCATTTTTAAGTGAGCTTATCTCATTGCTTGGACAATCGTTTTATTATTGGTTATGTCGTTTTCACATCAACTTTTCCTGGATGTGAGCACATTATCTGCAATTTTTTTTCTTCACTCCACACATAAACAAGACCAAGTCATCCATTCTGAACTGTTATTCAAAACATTGCTATTTACTTCTAAAGGGTGAAACGCTGTGTGCCCTGGTCTGTGCAGCATTCGTATGCATAGTTTTTATTTCCCCATTCAAAATGCAGCGTCTTTCCTTTTTCATTCTGACTTTAGCTGTTTTGTATCTGCAGGAAAAGCTGGAATATGAACCATCAGCTTTGTCAGTCTCTCCAAAAGCTGAAAGGCTTTCAGACTTTGTTTACTTGTGAAAAGCTATTCCTGCTCATTTTTCTCCCTCTGTTCTTTTGTCCTTGATTCTGTAAAAATATTTACATTCATTTTCAGAACAGCTGACTTTGCCAACTAACCTGTGTGTTATGTTGGCACATCTTGTATCTGATTTCATCTGACTTGTTTTAAGTGAAAAAATAAGAAAAACAACTGCAGCTCAGTTGACACCAATCTCACTCATTGGTTTGGCAAACAGTATTTGTTTATCCCATTAGCACCAGGATAAAGGTTACCAATAGTAGTGATCTTTGAAATTTGAAGATGTTAAGAAATCCGATTTCCCCAAAAACAGAGACAAGTGGTAGCAGAAATGAAATCTGGTCAAAATCTATCACGTAGCCATTCTAAAATGGCATCTTTATCTGGATTTCCATACTCAGGTTCAGGGGAACAACATGAGCTACATGTACCTTGTCCAGCTCTTCAGGGCGGATACTGACACAGCTTTAATACCCCGGCCAGCTGAGGTGTTAATCCTTCCAGATGGCCTCCTCATATTAAACATGCCCACAACACCTAAACAGGAAGCCGTTGTAATGTTGAAACGATACAAATGTCCAAGCGACAATAACGGCTCCGCTATGTGTACAACAGTGGCTAAAAAAACTTTACTAGATGGCTAAACCCATGACTTTCTCTTTTTTTAATTCAAAATAATGAAAAGAATAGAATCTGCACACCTACAAGCACTGATCCTCACCCCTATCATAATCACAATTCTAACAGTTTCAAAACCATGGTTTGACCCGGTAATCTGTCGGAATTACGTTAATTGCGCAAACTGTTAGAGTCACGGTAGTTCCAAGAAAGGTTTCCATGACCACAAGCCCATTGCTAAAGTCCAGCATCCTTTAAAAAAAGTCTGACAGCAGAGTCCTTCCAAAAACATGAACCTAACTCCTGATCTGTGTGTAATGGGACTGAAAGGCCTTTTACTGGCTAATGAGGCAAAACCACTAAAGTACCCCGACATGAGATTTCAAGGGACACTTTAGGAATGCCTTTTGCAAAATTGAAATATGCATATGAATTGGCATTGCAAACTCTACTCACCTCTGAACGAATCAGTCATGGGGGAAAAAGTAGCACAGATTAGCAAATCAAGCTGGAAATGTTTATAAGAATAGTATATGATATGGTCTGATTTTGTATAGTATATTAAAGTAGGCTATGGTTCAGTATGGCATGGTATGAGCCAGGTATCTATAACCTTGAACACTTAAAGATCCATTTATTTCTAACCAACTACAGACTTCACCCTTTAAAAAAGTAAGACATGGATTTGTATTTACAGTACTGTTACTACTATGATAAATATAACTATTGTTTTAGGGATACAATACCCTTTTTTTCCTAAATATCAAATAGTGAACCTTGACAGAGGTTCACATGACTTCCTTTCAAAATAAAACAGAGTACCATGCAAGATCATCTCAAGGCGGCAGAAAGTAGTAGGTAGTGTAATATCGGGGGTAGGGAAAAAAAAATCCACTATTTGTTTTACTGTTGTTGGTACATGTCAGCCAGAAATCCAATAAATCAGAGCTAAATTATTTTATTTTTAGACCACGACGCCTACATAGTCATTTAATTGGATTGTTGAAGCATAATGACTTTCATAATCAAGAGTATCACCAATTGTTTCCACTGCTTGTGAATGTGTTGAATAAAGTTGAACTCATTTGACTGTTTTGTTTCACCTGATGTGCCTTGAATTCAAATAAAAAAGTGTTACTTTTTCCAATTAAGAACTTTTTTATTTTTCTTTAATTGTGGGTGTAAAAGAGTCACATGTGGCTTCAGGTTGCTGACCACTAGTATCAGCTATTACAATATGCCAACTTCTATTTTTTTTTTTTTTTTTTTATTTATCAGATAAAAAAACACTAAACCGTTCCCAAATTCCCTAATATTGTAATGGATAGTCAATTTTGGCATCAACATATGGTTGTCAAACCACACACTGAACAATGTTCTGGATCGCAGCAGTAACACAATAGCATTTCAGTTTATCTTAGAGAAGTCATTTACATTTTTTGCCATGGTGCATGACCTTCTGAGTTACTTTTCTCTCATTTCCCGGCTGCCTCCTTTGTGTTTCCTTTTCTGCATTTTTCCCCCGCTGGAATGACAGTGCGGCAGATTACCCAACACAGACTGCATTGATTGCTGCAACTAATTAAAAGGAAAGCATCCCTGATGTGAGGCACATCTGCTTGCCTGTGCAAAAATTGGCATCGGTGCCCCACCTCACCTCATCAGGCAAAGGAGCCAAGAAACCTATTTGCTGTAGAACACTTAACTCAGCGCTCAATCTCACTTTGGAAAGAATATTTCCAGATGAAGAGACAGAGGATGTCAAGAAAACCACCCACCTCTCTTATTCCTGAAGAGAGAAGGAGACAGACCACGGGGGAAATCATGGAAGGAGAGAGATGGAAGTTCTTCAGAGCCATTGATGCACTCTTTTGTGTGGCTGGTACCAGATCTGGGGGACTGCAGAAGACTTGTCAAAGGGGAAACATAAAAGTAAGGCCTCCGCAGTTGTTGCCTCTGGCACTTCGCCTAAGTGCTTCCCATGCTGAAATGACACTGATTGAGGAGGGGCCTTTAACAAATTGGTGATCTTATTGGTTCTGGGATTCTTGATTTTCAAGAGAATGGAACATTTGATTGAGCATTAGTGAGGAAAATTGTCACTAATGCAGCAAAGAGGGGGGTGGGGGGATCATCGCCAAGAAAATCAAAATACAAAAGATTTAGTTGCAGAATTTTTGAAGAATTAAAGGTAAAAGTGTTCAACTTAAAATATGAAGCCGGTTTGTTTTGGTGCCCCGGAATCGTGAGCATGTTGTCAGGATAGCAACAGCTCGGGACTAATTTGAGACAAATATTTCATTAATATCCTAAAAGAAATAAAACACATATATTGAATTGGCATTTCCAAAATGCCTTACAAAAGTCTTATCAATATTAAATTTGCCCTTTAACACAAGAGATGTTGCCTGCAACACTTAAAAAACACTGACTCTTTGACATTGTGTAACTTTTCAACTATTTACAATGTGACTCCGCTGATTCTGACGCAGAGACAAGCAGCTTTGCATATTGGCGCAAATTAATATCCAACACTCTACAAGCCCCTTTTCTCTCCGACAGAATCAACTGATTTAGGTTGATTGCGTAAGCACTTACCCACAAAAAAATGAAGCTGCTTTTCTGTGCTTTAGAATCTGTTGGAATTACGTTCATTGCGTTAACAGGTGAAAGGGTTGAAGGAATGTCGGCACGGGAGCTAAAGCTCCGGTTTTAAAGGGTTAACTGAAAGGGCTGCAGTAAACAAACACCCAATTGCAATGATTCCATTGCCTCCAGTTTTAGTTTCACAAAGTTTAAAAAAAAAAAAAAAGAGCGTTTTGGTCCACTGAACACAAGCCCCTGTGTGTCATGACAAATCACAGAAACGTTATTGTTAATGATTGAAGACCAAAAAAATGAGTCTGACACTGAAAACACAAAACCTATTCAATATAAACAAACTCTCGACAGGCTTAAGACAAGTTAAGCATCCGTCCAGTACCAAAAAAGTTTTGCTAAACTAGAATCTCCTTTGCAGCAGTTAAGACCAAATGAACACCTAGTGGTAAATTTGCTTATTGACAGAACTCTTCTTTATTTAAATATAAGCTTTTTTTTTGTTTGTTTCTCACATCCTCCTGTTCAAAAATGTAAATGCTTAAGCTCCGAAGGACAACAGGGCATCGTGAAATCAGATTTTTATTGTCATGCAAATCCCATAGTTTATCAAATGGCAGAGTGAATAAATCCCAGACATTCAAACCTGCATGAGAGTGGCAGTGTATGGTTTAGCTGCTTAGATGGGATTAGACCTGACATTTTAGGGGACTGAAAGCCATTGTCTTTACATGTTGACCTACGCAGTCTAGCAACAGTCTGTTAAATGTTGCTTTGAGAATGTCTGCATGCCATCACTGTCAGTAAAGGGCAAAGCATGTCTTTGTTAGGAAGGTTACAAGGCATGGAGGGAGGCAGCAGCATGTAGCCTTCATTCTAAAATTCCTTTAGGGTTGTTACCAAGAAAACTATTTAGAAAACCTCTTTTGCCATTGACGTGATTTACAAACCTTGTTGAGGGAATATTTGTTCATCAAGACTAAATAAAAAAAATAGCTTTTTAAATATCTTTGTAAAATTGGTAGAAATGTCTTTTTAACGATAAAAACCATAAAGAAAAGAATGGAACCTTTTTTTCTCCTTGTACTAATCTGGGATTATGTAAACTTTGAAAAAAAGTTATGTTTAAATTATTTAAAGGTATTAAAGATAAATTGGCTTTTGTTCTTTAATAAAGGTAAATTTCATTTAAAATCCTTTATAATCTGCTTATAATTCTTTTGTGGGTTTATTTTTTTGAATGGACATATTTTAAACTTAAGATCACACAAAATACTAATGTATGTACAATTTTAATCTACCAAGAACTTTTTTTCAGTTTTTTTCCAGCTAATGCTGAATTTGACTTTTTGTTTACCTTCATTATCAATATTTCCATAATATTTAGCCTCGTAATTTGTTTTCCACGCACAAAACTCTTGCATTTATGTGTAGCTATGCAGTCGCATGGGCATTGTGTACATAGCTTAAAAACGAAGCATAATATTGACTATTTAGAAGTCTAAAGTAAAAATTAGCATTGAGTTTTCTTAAAGATGTTTAGCAGTACAGTTTCTAGTATTTGGAGATGCTTTACAACATACATTACCTAAAAAGATTCATAATAAAAAGGGAGAAAGTTAGTAGAAAAATAAATCAGAAAAAAGCCATGGCCTCCTGACATTTCGCCATGGTATTTCAGTGAGAAAATGCATTTGTAGAAGCCAAGCTACTGGTGAGCTGGTGATGTAAAACAGTGTAGCATGCAGGAGCATCAGTGCTCTATTACATAAATTCTTGCTGGAGGACCAAATGCCACCACATCACAGCAAATCACATCAATGTTGAACACAGATCATGTGGATGTGGTGGAGTCCAGGCAGACACTCCATGTGACTAATGAACTTCTTTGGACACATCTATCAAGACCCTGGCTGTGCTGTTATTCCAGCACGGCGACCTTCTTTGACCTTTCTCTGGAGAGTCTAACTGTTTCAGATACATCATCACATTGTTTTCTTTTATTTTGATCAGACAAAAATTCAGAGTGCAAATAGATAGAAGGAAGAAAGCAAGGAGGGATGATGAGATCTGACAGCTGACACAAAAAACATTCAGAAAACCAAGAAATCAGTTTGAGAACTATGCAGAACTTTTCTTCAGTTCTGAGAAAGTGAAAATAAATATGTGTATAAACTAGTTTGGATTTTGCCAACAGGCCTGGAAGCTCTGTTGCTTGTTTTTTTGTAGACAACCCAGTTTTGGTTGAATCTTTAGCTTCAAATATGAATTTCTGTTTATAATAATATATTTTCCTTAGCTTCAGCATGTTAAAAATGGTTCAGATATGCATGATAAACACACAATGTTTACAAGTTATACTAAACTGCTTTAGTTTACCATGAAAAATCAACTTTTTGACCTTTTTAAGCATATTATACAGTTCATTCCTCACTATAAAGAACCCCAAAGTGGAGTTGATCCATTTGCGCATTTTTGAGCAATCCTCCAAAAACCACTGCTCTTAGCCACAGCTCCTCCCATACCCACGAAAAAAAGTGGGTCCTCACCGTATGACGTAGACGAGTGACAACCAATGAAGAGCACCCGTTGTTTTACTTCCAGGTATGAAAAGAGTCCACAAAAATGACTCATATTTCATAAATGACTTGTTCTTTAATGTGCCAAAGGTAATATATGATCATATTCATGGATATTGTGTACTTACTATAAAAGGCTTAAGAAAAACACTGTATATGGCCTTTTATGAAGTTTTGACCTGAGCTGATCACATCAGTGAGTTTCTGCGCAAAGACCAGCAGGCAACACTGGACAGCTCTGAAAGGATGTAATGATACCAAGAAAAAGGTGACAATTGGTGAGAAGGTGTCTTCACCTCGGACAGCTATGGACCCCTTGAGACAACCTAGATGAGTCAATCCTTCATTTCAACAGCCAGGGGAGAGAGGAGGATAATTGCTCTGTTCTCATGGCAGCTTCAAATTACTTTGCGAGCTAGAGGACAGTCATAAAGCCGGGAGTAACTAACCACCCTGACTCCTTCAAAAACCTAGAGTCAGACTGTAAGAATATTCTTCTTTGCCCATCAGTTTTGCAGATGCCACTGAATAGGACCTGATCCAGGAACTGTTCGTTGTGTAAGCTTTCAATTCCACACGCAATAAAAGTGAGCTGTCTCCCTCACTATTTGTTCTTTTTTTTAGGGTATCAGACCTTTACATTACCATTTTTCAACATGTTTCTATTCTTCTATGTTTAAACATTTGGAATTCATTCAAATTGTTCTTTCATTTGAGCCATTCTGCATAAAACAGCTTTTAACAGCATTTAAGACATTTGAGCCTTTCTAGTTTTCCCAGCTCATGATTTTTATCTTGAATAGCATTTCTCAACCACTAGCAGCTTTTCTACCATCCGTTTGGCCAATTTTGGCAAATATGCCTAATAATATTGTTGTTTAGAAATACTTTGCTGATGTCCGCTTGTGTTAAGCTTCAGCTTCTCAGTTAGCTCTTATCACTGGAAATGTCACTGGCAACACCTAAATAACCCACACTCTTTGACATATCGTAACTCTTTGACTGTTTATGCAATCGGTGTGCGAAATCTCGGCGGCGATCTATGTTACATTCTAAAGTGTTGCGAAAACGGTGCAAAGCTACTTTTGTCCGTGACAGAATCAGCTGATTTACGTCAATTGAGGGGGAACTTCGTTACGGCAAAGTGTTGCATTTCGGAGCAAAGCCGCTTCTCTCGGTTTCAGAATCTGCTGGAATTACGTTAATTGTGCAAACGGTTGAAGAGTTATGGTAGTCAAAAGAATAACAACACTGGACCTTAAGTTCCGGTGTGACAGAATTAAATTCTGTATAAAAAGTTTGTTTAGATGATTAAGAACTTAATCATCATACAGTGTTCCCTTTCTATAACAAAATTCTTTGCATAACATTGTTTTTCATCAATGTTCATTGAAATTAGTTAGCTAAACTAATCTAACAATAGACTTTAATGTTAGCACTTGTAAGCTAATTTGAGCCAATCCACTTTTTAGAGTGCAATCTTCTTTCACCTTTTTTTTAACCACATCATGCATTTTGCCCTCATTTTGTTTTATTTTTTTTTTTTTTAAATATAGCTTAATATACTACATACTTACTGAAAGGAAAAAAAAAAAACATCAAATTTGATCAAAACAAACAGACCAGCGGTTTTTATTATCTTTGGATGTGGTGTCATTTTTCCTCCAAACTTAGTTTCAAGTTATTTGGCCTGAAGTAATGTTGGACTTGTAACAACACATAAACCATGAAAGAATCGAACCAACAAACTTTGCAATAAAGCAAATAAAATAAAATATGAAGATGGATAGAAAGGAAAAGGAGAGCAGAAGCAGCTGCCTCGCACAACAATGCAGCCAGCAGCTGTGCAGGTCTTAACAGATTTCCCTCAATCTGCGAGTGTGATGGAAACAGGGAACCAACCATATAATGTTATCGGCACATGATAATGAGGGGGAATATGCAGCAACATCTGCTTTGCAGTATGCTGATTGAAGCGTTAGAAACAACCAAATACTGCAACCACATGATTGTAGGCACCACTTACTATTTCATTTCCAAGGAGGATCCAAAAGCAGCAGTCTGTTGCAATGCATCTTCTGTCCATGTCTGGTGTAAAGTACGGTGATGGGCAAGATGAGTGAACATTTTGGGAAAAAAAGGTCAGAAAAGGCCATCTCAGTGTGTTTGCAGAAGTGTAACACTCTTTTAACAGCAAAGAATAGCTGTGACAGATATGCTAAAAACATACACTGTTGCACTAGTGCAGAGTGACATTTGCACATGTATATAACAGTGAAAAAACTGCACTTAATTAAAGAAGGAAGGTAGTCAAAGGCTGTACAGAAATAAAGTATAGACGAGCAATCTTTCATCTATTTTTAGCTTAAGAGTATAATAATAACCTCGCCTTGCTTTGATCTGTTGAAATCAGTGATACATTCAGCAGAGGAACACTAATTTAATTCCTGCTAAGCGACATAAATGATGCATTTAAAAAGGACGCAGACGGTTGTGAGATGCAAGTGAGGTGCAGTCAGCCATGCAAATGTTTTTAATCTGAGCAGGTGGTTGATTGCTGGTATTATTTAGAGTAGATGCAAACATACTTATTTATAAATGTGATATTAGACGTATATTTGAACATGTAATGATCATCAATCTTCAAAGATCCACTGCGATCATCTATTAATCTATTTTAAAAGCATTCCCAGTGGTCTTTTAGTTATGAATATGCTGTTTTTAGCCCAAACTGTGGATGACTGTTGGCGTGGAGCAAGCCCACCGCCTTTCCGCTTCCTGAAAGCTCTCTGTTTGCATGCTCCGCCACTAACTTACAGCTCCTCACTCTCCAAACCTAACATTACTAACACATCAAAAATGGCTATCCAGCCATACAGCTTTAAACTGGATCCCAGCTGAGGAAAACGATGGATCTATTTGTCTGCAAGTGGATGCATCAGAATGGGGGGGAGGTGAGAGCTTGTGTCCTACCCAGTGTATTTTCAAAGATTTGCTCCTTTTCGAACTGGATTTTTTTCGCCGGATTCTCATTGATTTGAATAAAGAAATACTTAAGATTATTTTCCTTTATATATATATGTTCTCCATCATAAGAAAAATGCCACAAGAATGTGTTAAAAACACCAAAAACACCTTTAAATTATAAAGGATAAATTATCAAACTCTTTTGATTTTGCTCTGAGGGAGGCTTCCTTGTTTGAAGACCCGGGTTACTGCATCTGGGTCCTTTTAAATCAGATTAGCTTCTGGAGGTCTGGTCTTCGTGATTTCATGGATGTGTATCTGGGCTCCGCGGAGAAAACTTTGCACTTTACCAGGATCTCACTGTTCTGGGAACTGCAGATATGTCATCAGTCGGATCTTATCTTACACATCTTGACTTTTTTGGCTGCTGACAAAATCAAATGTTTATTCCAAGTAAACTGAATTGTTTCCTCGTTGTAATTCAAATTCTGCAAAATACATTCTTTTAAATGTGACCATTAAAATATTTTGTAACAAAACTCAATATATATTTCATATTTTCTGTTGATTTAAACTGATTTGTTGCTGTTTTGTGCCCAGGTACGAGCTTAAAGTCAAGTGACACCAAGACAACTTTTATTTTTATCACTTGTGAGAAACCCACAGAGGTGTCAATCATCTAAGCCTGCCTGGGGGTTTTCCAAGATACAGTTTATACGTCGGGAAAATGATCCAGCGGCATGCTGGGAAGATTTCAAATGTGGACAGGAGCCTCAAAGGACAGCCTGGTTTGTGGCTATTTTTTTTGGAGAAAGGGATGAATCTTCACAGTAAAATGTGTGGTTTGGAACCTGAGAAATCGCACTGTAAATCAATAATAAAGTTATTCTTAACCATATTTTCTAACAAAGTGAACACAATCTGAAATGAGTCATTTTTCTTGGTTCCAGTGGGTGATTTCAACTAACATAATGCAACTCTAAACCTTATGGTTGAGTCAAATATTGTGCTTAATCAAAACTGAAGCTACATGTATTTAAATAATGCAATGTCAAATGCATCATGAATTCATCTTAAATTAGTTTCCAATGTTTTTTAGGTGAACAATTGGTTTTAGGTTTTAATCTGTTATGTGAAAGTGTTTATAATGGACATTTTATAAAAATGAACATGTCATCAAATTGTGTTGAATTGCAAATCAAATTAAATTGTTAAGTCAAAATGGAACAGATTCAGTGCATTGTTACTTAGTTCCACTAAAACCTGAAGGCTACTGCAAAGGAGAACATTTGACTGGATATAAAAGAAACTAGATACTTCCATAGACTTTAGGCCTTTTTTCTAATTTCGCAAAACAATGATCATTGATATGTTGAAAAAAATGTGGAAAAATGGGACACATATTTTGGGACTGCCTAATTAAAGATTACTGAATTAAAGCCAAAGAAGAAAATGAAAAAAAATATTTAAAAAGCAAATGCAAATTATATTTTCAAGAGGGAACAAAGAAAAATTGCAAACGTATTTTTAGTCATTGCAAGAAAAATTTCCCAATAAAACTGGAAAATATCAAATCCCCAACAACCAAATCAAGTATCTGTAATTGGAAAAACTACCACCTCTTTTCAAGACAAGTAGTGGAGGAAAAAAAAATATAGTTTTTTTTTTTTCTTTAGTTTTGAGGTTGTTTAATGAATACAATGAATGAATAAATTTTGAGGTTGCTTAATACACACACACACACACACACATATGTGTGTGTGTGTGTGTATGTACCCAAATTTAACAATGGAGAAATGAGCTAACAAATGAATGGGATTTGGAAGCTTGGTTAAGATATTTTCTTCTTATGGGATGTTGTAACACCCCAAAGGTTTTTTATAACCCATATATAACATATAACCCACAAAGGGTTAAGCAGGTTATATGTTTGCTTTGTCTTAGATTCTTGGTTTTTCTTTTATCATCAAATGAAAAAAGGGACACTTAAAGGGTTTAATGCATTACTTTACTTTTTTTTTTAGTTTTAGCTTGTCGTTCATAAGGAAATCTTCAAATCAAAATTATTTTGATTACTTTGTTTTTATAAAGCCAAAAATCGATTTCTTTATTTTTAATTTCTTTTTTTCTTATGGAAGCTAAAATCCTCTAATTCATCTAAATATCATATCTTTAGTATTAACATGATGCTTATCCAAACTGCCACAGCCTTCTGACTAAACATGTTTGACAATTCGGCTCACGGCTTTTTTAAGAAATAAATCCTGATTCACTTAAATATTTATTACATTTTCAAACTGTAGCACACATGAGCTCCTGAAAAGAATCATGTCCTCAAAAAAAGAGAAAAAGCTTTTAGAAATCTGGATTGATAGTACGATAGTGTAGTATGTGACATTTATTCTTTTGACTGGGGCATTTTGTTCACTGCACACTACAAAATGGATTCTCATTGTCTGACACAGTTAGGAGTCGTGTGTGGGGTATAGTAATAAGCATGTTAAAGTCTGCTGTTTCTTTGAAAAAGGAAAAGGTTGTTTTCATTCCTTGAACTGACAGTCATGAACGTGATGATGTGCTCCACAGATTGATCAAAGCTGGCACTCTCATGAGTGCTTGTGGGGTTTTGCCTCAGGGCAGATAAGCAGATGCCCTGAACAATGAAATGTACACATGCGGCGACAAAACGCTGATAAGCACGCACGACCTTTAACACACCCAAATATGACAACGCACTCTTCTTGGAAGCACCATGGCAGCCTTTAGCAAACAACAACAACCAATGATGGATGCTGCCATGTTGACAGGGGGAGTAATTATGCCTTGTCCCATGATTCCTAGCAGGGTGGCCACCCATCACTCTCCATTACGCCCCTGTGTTGTGGCAGCCTTCCACTTTGTTTAGCAAATGAAAAGCTTTTCCACCTGAGTGCTCTGCAGAAAGAGCATGAGAAGAGGCGGGCTGGAGTTGTATATGATAAGAGGCGGGAGGATGGGGGTTCTTCTTGCTTTCTCGTGTGCGAGGAACTTGATATGATGCATATTTGAAATAAAAAGTGTTGGCAATTTGTCTCATTATCTCAAAGGGCAAGCAGAAAGGGCAAACATTTCAATCTAAAAGTGTTTTTCTTGTGTGTTTACAGTTCTATCAATTTTTTCTAATGCATCAAAGAAAATCCACAGTTTTTCCAGCTCCAATCAAATTATAGATGCAAAGGCAATTAAAGCTTCGATCTGCTTTGTATGGCCTGCTGGCACTGCCCGCCCTCACAGCCGCCTCTTTACCCACCCTCATTGCCTGAGCGTCTGCTACACGAGCCTCACTCTCCCCCCCGGCCCCTGTCACCCTGGTCAGAGCCGCAAAATGTGACAAATTCATTTAAAAAAATGTTTTGTAAATGTAAAAATGGGGACTTTTCTGTTGGTTTTATCTCCATAGCAACCATTTAAGTTTTTGGTCATCTAGTGGTGACAAACAGGTCTATGTAATTTTTAGACGAATCGGTAAACGTAAACTTTTTAATGTCCTTAGCAACTGAGGTTTTTTTTTTGTTTTGTTTTTTTGGCCACATTCCTGTTATGCACATATCATAGCTATTTAGTTTTATTCAGCTTTAGCCAACGATTTATGTATTACATTCATTCATTTATTTTCTAAACCGTTTCTATCCCTTTCAGGGTCACGGGTCGAAGGCAGGAAACACCCCTGGACTGGTCGCCAATCTGTCGCAGTCACACACCCATACAGTCGCACGCCCATAAACACTCACATCCACATAGAGTGAAGCATGTTTTTGGACGGTGGGAGGAAGCCGGAGTCCCCGGAGAAAACCCATGCATGCACGGGGAGAACATGCAAACTCTACACAGCCGGGACTTGAACCGGGAACCTTCTTGCTGTGAGGCCAGAGCGCTAACCACTGCTCCATCATGCAGCCAATTTAGTGTATTACATTTTCACAATATTCTGTTAAATAATGTGAGATCAATATGAAAACACCACTTTTGGGAGTTCACCACACTAATGTTCTATATCTACAACTTCTAATTTTAACGTTTCTTCCCAAGTAGCTTTCAAAAAATGCTTGAGAAGTTAGGAGGCCATAGATTAAAAAAAAAAATCCTCAGGAGGAGATTAATTCTATTGCTAGTATTAAAAGGGATTTTTCTATACACTTTAAGATTGCAATCTCCTTCAGAGGTCAAAGAAACTATGGCTGTGGTTGTTGACTTGCTGCGTATGAGTGAAATTTTGTGAGGATCGCTTGGACAAAAGTTTTCTTTCCCATATTGTGGGAAAAAATTGGAAATATAATATTTGCTACAATGTTGCTGCCAAGCCGTAAGTCCTGAGGCCATCCTCAAATAATTTTAAACTTTGTTTGGATATCCCTGACATGAGTGTTTTGATTTCTTTAGTGGATTTAGACAAACATTGCCCCATTCATTTTTTGACCTTTTCGTCTGCTGTGATGTCATAATTGTTTGTTTTTATTTGGGTAGGAGGTGGGGGGTAGGGTAGGGTTGTGCACTATGCCCAAACTTCATTTTCACCAGGTGCTAGGAGCATGCAAATTTTGGTGAGTTTTTGAATATGTGCCAGGGTGAAATTTTCACTCAACAGGCACATAAAAAAGCAGAATTACAAAAACAATGAGTCAAGGAATACTTGGGGCCATAATTACCAACAAATTTAAGTGCTAATACTAGAAACAATTTGCCCATTGGTTACATTGTTAATTTAGTAAAGGTTTGTGGATGATAGCTTGCTTGGTTAATAGAATTTCCAACACCTGGATCCCAAAGGCATTATGAACAGTGATTGACAGACACCATTAGCGATATCAATTATCATTTCCCGTAGCTCATTAGGACCATGTGTACATTTATGCCTCCACACAAGGTCAAAATTATGAAATTATTATGATCTTTCATATCGAAATGACATGACTAATCACTGGCAAAAGCCCTGTTGCGTAACTGCAAACAGTCTGTCACTAAAGCTCTACCTATTAGTTTTAGGGGTTGATAAGAGCTATCTGGTTCCAATACCTCAAGTTCAAAAGCATATCAGCTTTACCGTGCACCTTGCTCGTCTCTGTCTTGTTCGGAGGTTGAAAGAGTTTTGTGGGTCAAAGAGAACATGCAAGAAGACACTGTGGTTATTTTTAACCAAAGGACCTTTTCCATTGTGGATGAGTGAGACAAGTCTACAATATTTTTGATGCAAATAGCCTCATTTTCCTTCTCTCTGCTCCACTAACCAATGAAAACCACAAGGCGCAGAGAAGTCTCAAAACCTAGTTAAGATTGGTGAACACTGGAATAAATTTCAATTTGAATGGTTCCTGGTCTGTTTTCAACAGGCTGAGCAAATTATGATTTAGCTGAGAGATGGTAACAAGAAATATAAGGGTGTGGGGGAAAGTCAGGGGATCTAAAAATAGAATAGGAAATGGTATTCCGTCTATTTTAATGGGGTTTACGCTTCAGAAGAAGGATTCTGAGAAATCAAATTGACAAGAATATTTCCCAGTTGTCGTTGAATTTCAGTCCCCCTGCGAGCCTCATAACACAAACAAAAGTGGAAAATGAACTGAAGCTACTCAGTCATTGGTAAGGTGTTCTACCTCCTTACCGACCACATGCAAATGCCACCTACAAGGAGCGCGCAATTATCACGTGAACGCCACTAACGGGCCCCTTGCGTACTTCGCAGAATTTGACCGTGTTCATTTTTTTAAAATCAATACAACGTACTTACTTACATGAGAGGGACCTGGTTGCAGACAAGATGGTGCCCAAACACAACATTAATCTCATCATTAGCCAGAAACGGAAATGTCGCAACTTTAGCCAGAAGCTGAATTTGTTTATCTATACTTGAAGATTCTTAACCCTTACTGTAGCCGTTCTGGTGTTTTTGTAAGGAAAGAGCATGAACTTCGGTTATACGTCAGTCGAGGACTTCTGGCTAATGAGGCTCTGGCGCCATCTTGGGGCCATGTTGTTGTCTGCGGCCAGGTCCTCTTGACTTACCCTTGGGTGTTGCATTACGTTTGTTATAACCTATTGCTTTCAGCATACCTATAGGAAAAAAATTGTGCATAAACACTTTAGAACTCCGTGCTCACCAAATGGTCAACAATCTTAAAATTTCGTGCAGGATACTTGCTGGCCCCATAAAGGTTTGCCTATTTTTTGATCGCTGACAACCCGTATCCACCTATAGGAACAGTTGAGACAAAAACTAAAGTAAAGAAACAGATAAAAACAAACAAAAAAACAAAAACAAAAAACCAGAAGGAAGGAAATCATTCCCGACACAGATTTTGTATATTAAGTAAGGCTGACATTTGATCATGCCACAGCATGGATAATTATATTTACACCTCGCAAATGAATCCAAAGTCTTCAAAATTATTTAAAAGTTATAACTGTAAGTGGTCGTTTAATGAAATGAATTCAAATTTTGAGTAGAGACATTTAAGTGGATGTTAACTTTAATTTGCCATCTCTATTAAAGCATGGAGAAATACTATAAAAGGTAAAATATTGAGTAAAATGATTCATAGTTTTTGAACAAAAGAGAATTTATTCAAATTGCAAATGAAAAAGATTTATGTTAGAGGATCTTGCTTCTAATAACTTAAAAGCCATCACATTTAATGCCTCTTTTTTAAACTTAGTGTATTCTTGCATTGTAAAAAGAATATTTATCTAAAGTATATGTATAACTGAGGATTTAAAATGACCCTGATGTGTGTGATTATCTTGAGCCTTAAAACGATTAGACCAGCAAAACCTATGAATCTCCTTTTTAATGTATTATAATAAATAAATGCCTGATTTGGCATCTTTTTGATGAATTTGACTGATTGTTCTGACAGATGAAAGAGAAACCCAGACCTTTTGCTGGCTACTTGATGTGTAAACATCACCCCTGACAAATTGCCCTATTCACTCCACCAGCAGCAGGAGAACACAGACGTATCAATCACACAACGTAAGCGGCAAATGAACCGCTTCAGTTGAGTCCAAATCCCAGTTCTGACCAGTGGACAGCAGGTCACAGCAGCTGATTAAGGCAAAGGAAAGACAAATCTGCTACAGCAATCCATCCCTTTCAGGGGCTGATCTTTGCTCTTTCAGTAATATAAAGTTATTGACCTGTCAGAGCGCTGGATCTGTCTAAGCTGCTTTACAACTCGAGATGTTTATTTTCCCATGATAGCCTTTAGGAAGAACCTGCTTTTAACAAGCAGGAAATCTTGGAAACATAAACCTTTGCATTGAACTATTATTAGAATGCAGATCAGTTGAATGAATATTAAGAGTTTTCCACGGGTAGGAAACAGGAAAAACAGAAGGACCTCATTTACGAATAGCCTGAAAAAATAAAAGGCTATGGAAACTTTAAAGATCCCCTATAAAGACATAAAACCCACTTTAGAAACACAGAAAAAAAAGTGTTTTTAAATGCAACACCAAACAGATCATGTACCAGTTAGGTTAATATATTTTTTTGTTATTTAGCAGTACTTTAGCAGCATTTAATGTTAAGTCTCTTTTTTTTTCCTGACCAAAATTTTAGAAAAGCAACAACTACATTTTGGATGAGAGCTGTGGACCCCCAGAACTATGCTCTCATAAACACAAAAACAATACTGTCTATCAAAACAAAACAAGCTTTGTGGTAAAATATGAAAGCACCACAACTCCAAACGCTTCAATATTTTCTTTCAAATATGATTTTAAAATTGTAGATAAAGGAGAAGCTTGGGATTTGACTTTTGAATCCTTGGCTATGTTCAAATTCCCTCACTACTCTAAATATTATGTAATTTGGGACTATTCAGTGCCGTGGATTTTAACACAAGTCAGACACATGCTTGTTAATTTTATTAAAGGACAAATATGAAGTAATCCATTTGCTGAAGTAAAATTGTTATAGATATGAAAATTGTATGAAGACTATTTGAGAATCTAGTGTGTTCTGATGATGAAAACTTAAAATTAAAACATTTCCATTCGTTAATCTAGTGAGAAGCGATGCACTCTTGTTTTTTGAAGCAACTTCTGGGAAACATTTAGGGCACTGGATATTGGATTTTGAGAAAAATAAAACACAACTCAAAACTGGAAATGTTCCCAACAACTTTACCCAGCCCACTTCTGCATGTTTAAGGATGCTGTGGTCAAGGCAAGATTATTAATACAACTAAAAACCTGGCATCAATTTGACCCAATGAGCTATGACTGCAATAGACATTGATGCCTTTTACAAGTATTTGCAGAAAAGTGTGTCTTTCCTTGCTGAGAAATGTCAAATGATTTTCAGCCTTTTAGTATTTTTAACACAACGTTAGCATTACCACACCAGTAGCACATTCTCATTGCAAAGTTTGCCTCCTGGCATTGACTGTCTGACAAACTTTTCACAGGTTCTGGACCAGATTAAGTCGTCTGACTCACCAGCCAGGTAAAAAAAGTTGGTTTGCAAAAAGAGGATAGTGTTGAGCAAAACACACAGCACCCTGAGGTTATCTAACATTGCCCACCTTAGGTTTAGCAATAGTTAGCAATTTAGTCACGTTTGGTACTTCGGTAATACTTTTGCTTTGGCATTTACACACTCCCCTTTAGAATTAGCAGGAAATAAACTGAATTAAACCTGACATATTTCTCATGGATTGTGGTGGTTGGAATTAGATTTAAAAAAACAACTGTCTTTGCCAACACTCTGCTCTGTTAATTACATAAATCAGACAATTTATATTGGTTAAATTGCCTGAAGTGCCTGGTGCTCCAAAGATGCACATAAAGTAATTTAACAAACTCAGCCAATCAGGTCAGTTATACAAGCATACATAGGTGATGAATAACCTAATAAGACTTTCATGAAAATGAAATAATCAGACTACGATTTATTCAAACATTTTCCCAGACTGGAAGACTTTTAATCAGAATTTCCAGACATGCTTGGCAATAAAAAAAAAAAAAAAATGATGAGATGAAGCCGATATCTACAGGAAGTGTCAAGTGGCGTATGTGGTGTACACTCTGTTACACAAGTTTGACTGACTTCATTTTAGGCATTATGTACTCCTCTGTACACAGCTCAACTTTAGGCAAACTTTAAAAGAGCTGGTATGAGGAAGCTGCAGGTGGCATACAATGATGCACCAAGGGTGCTTTAAAAAAAAATGGACGAGTGTGACTGAGTTGTGTCTTTCAGAATTAACACTCTACAAGCTTCACTTTGCACCAATGTATTCAAATTTACCTGGAAATGTCTTCGAAACAAATTTTAGCTTCATCATCTGGACAAAAACAAGCGGTAAGAGGTGATCCTTTCCTCTGAAATAAAGCTTTGGATCACTTTACATGACATTCAGCTTACCGCTTTCCTCCGCTCATAAGAGCTGCCGTAGAGCAAACTGTGGGTTCTGTAATCCTTATAAAAATACTCTGCTACTTGTGAAAAACGATTTAAATGTTACAAAAATAAGAAGGTTAAATACTCATAATTAATTTCAGGTATATATTTTTTTCAGAAAGACCATGATATAAGTGGGAACATTACCTTCAAGGTGTCCATGATCAGAAATAAATGGACTTTCTCATCAAACATTCCTTACATTTATAAACATAAAATATAAAAATATGAAATAAAACAAAGTGACAATGGAAAATATTAGTTTGCTAGTTAAAACTTTAATCTTTCCTCACAAGTATTCAGCTGAAATAGAAATGTGATTTGACGCATGAGACTTGATTATATTGTAGTGAAATGAACAATGTATAGATCTCGTGTGTTACTCCACTTGGTTTTGGACTAAAATTAATTGGAAAAAAAGTGAATCAAATACATGTTTTATTGCCATGTTCACAAAGCTATGAGTTGATGGAGGTTATTTTATTCTTGTAACGTTTTTTTAAAGACTGGTAAGCAAACGAAACGTGGTGTTTTTGGAAAATACAGTTGTAGGTGTCTCAGCTTTCAGATTTTAAACAACCGATTTTCTGTATTGTTTCTGGTGATGGGAACAGAGAAAAAAACGTGTTCTGTGATGAAACTATTGATGGTGATTCAGAGCTTCAACATTGTTTAATTAGAAATGTATTAACTTAACAGGGACTCTATACATCAGCTTGCCTGTCATGAGTGAAACTGTGTTGCTCAGTGATGGTTCTCCATAGAAGCCTACGATGCTGCCCATATTAAAAAAAAAAAAAGAAAAGAAAAGAAAAAAAAGACGATTGGACACAAAATCACGACAAAATAGTTTGGATCCTGATTTGTCCTCGTGGTCAGCCTTCACCTTACCAACAATGACAAGAAATTTGACCTTTTGTTACCATTTTTTCAGAGTAATTCAGAACTTGATTAATGTCCATAGCTGTATAATTTTCCATTATACAGTTTTTATTAGTGAATAGGGAGTTAACAAAGGTTATTGAAATATTTCATAACGTTCGGAGAGACTTGCTTTGAATTTAGCACTAAATGAGTCATTTGAGATTGAAATAAAAACATGAAACGGACAATGACTGTTTTGGCCTTTGTGTTGAAGGGGTTAAACAGCTCATTGCAAATAGTGCTGTTTGAAAGCACTAGCCTTTCTTTAGCCTGCTCAGCCAGCTGTTCTCCTTAGCTTATGACAGCTGAGACTGCGATCAAAGACCGGCTCTCAGTTTGGGATCAGAAGTTTGTCAAATATATTTGAACAACAAGGAGAGCTGAACTCTTTTGATTTGTCAGGTTTTTTTTGTTAACATTAGATGACCTTTTATATTCTTAAAATGAAAAGAAAAATAAATTATACAGGTTTATGAAATTAACTTAAATAAATGTTTCACCAATAATTTATTTCATTTGTAAAACCTGTATATACTGTCTCATTATTTGATGGCCACATGCCTGTCCTAAACCACGTCAGCAATTGTTTAGTGTCACTGAGGGGTGCTAATTTCCTTTTATGCATAATGCACGTTCTCCTTCACACTAAGGTGACGAGGCTTGGCTCAGATCCATCCTGATTTCCGGAGTAATGAGGTCTGTGTTTCACTGTGATGCGCAACCATTGGGGGTCTGGCTAATGAATCCGACCCTCGCTGCAATACAGTCTGTTCATGCAAAATTTACACATGCCTCAGAATGCCACGTCAAATACACCCGTCTTTGATCGTACGCTTACTCGTTGATATTCAATGCTGCCCCTGAGTATGAATGCTTGGTTGCTGCCAGTTCAGTAATGCATTAAGCCAGTAGATGCTACAGGTTGCTGTTATTGTGCCAAAAAGGGGCCTCTGTTTTTGTGCATCTAGTTAACTTTATTACTTGATTTATTGGCAATAGGTTTATGTACAAAAAAACAAAAACAAAAAAAACAATCATTATGACCATCCAATCCACTGCTTTTGCTAGAAAAAATTGAATAATGATTTTAATCATCATAATGTATATTATGGTGCTAATTACTTATTTTATTGGAGCTGCATACACAAGAAGCGTAGAGTTACATAATGAGCAAAACAACTGGACGTGTAAGGCACGTTAATGTAAAACATAAAAGTGGAAAAGTAGAATTAATTGACTGATTGACTAAACACACCTGATCCAGGTAAGCAATAATTACTAAAACATGGTTAGCTGCAAAACCAGCAGGGCAGTCGCTCTTGAGGAACAGGGTCGGAGGCCACTGGTAAATATAACTGGACTGAGCAAGCCCAACCTCCTGGCGTGCTAAACAGGAAGTACCTGCTGGCTCCAAGAAGCCACTAACCCATAGAATTCTACTGAGAAATAAACAGAAATAAACAAAGTATCCTTGGGTAAGACACTGAATCCCTCATTGCCCCTGATGGAAGGTTGGCGCCAGTGTTCGGCAGTGGAGCCGCCATTAGTGTGTGAATGGGACTGTGACTGTAAAGCACTTAAGGCCTTCAATACGCCATTACCATTTTCATGCTATATATTGGCCAATCAGGCGCCTCAATAAAAGTATGTGGTCTAATAGTCAAAATGCTAGATAGATTTTGTGAAGCTGGCTTTCAACAAGCTCAGTCCTGATTGGCCACAGTGGTTGCCACAGAAACATAGACTCAGGCAAACTGACGAATCATCACTTACTGATGTCATCTGGCTCCTACATGACGTTATCCATTTTGCAAAAATGTGGCGTCTGAATTGACTATATTTGGATGAAGCCAGAACTAAACAATTTCCTATGGATGATGTGACGCTCACTAAGTCTAGTTCTCATATACTGTCAGTGATGTAGCCCCATGCCCTTCCTCTTCTGCACATGAGTCAGTGTTCATTCTCTAGTATTCTGTCAGTATTTCTCACCAGAACCTTCATTTATTGCTATTATTTTCCCCTTCCTTTAAAGTCACTGTTTTGTAGTTTGGATATTTACAATGCATCAACAACTTTATAACAACTTCAGTTAATGGAACCATCACACTCAAGTCTAAACAGATTTTTTGGGGACTTTGTGAAGGTGTTTAGCTGTTGATTTGTATATTCAAGGCTTTTTCAGACAATGCAGAAACCCCGTTATTTGTGTTGCTGTTTTGTTGATTCTTGTGAATGGGAATTCTAAGTCAACAACAAAAGCTTTGAAATGTCAAAAAAAAAAAATAATAATTCTGTGTTTGCATGTCTCTCAATCGTTGTTGGTCCAACAAATTGTGATACTTACTGATGAGCTCTCTGAGTGCCTTGTGGTTGCTACATGTGTGCAGATTCTTCAGTCACAAGGACAAAGAAACCCATTTGCAGAACCTCTCTGATTCCTGTCCAACAATAAAAAATCTGCAGAAAAGACATCTCCTTTCAGTATGTCTTGTAAACACTTCCAATAGAATTTAGCACATTTGTTTTCCTTTCTGGATAAGAGCCTTTGAATGTAATATCCAGCGTTGACAGAACGAGAAAAAAAACCCAAATTAAAACATATATAAACATTGTAGCACAATGGCTGTGAAGATTGGTAAATACGGCATAGCATTTGCCTTCTTGATGGTCTCATTAAATGTTTGTTTGGATGAAGAAACAATTTCCTTTCCCCTGTTTTAAAGTGCTGAAGCAGTAAGTGAAAGAATAATGTCATTTTATGCCACCAAAAAAAACAAAAAACAAAAAGCTTTCCTTTCCTTCCCTCTGCTTTCTTTTTGGGAGGGTTAACCTGAATCTAGCCAGTTGTTTCAACAGCTCCTTTCCTCTCCGAGATCAGTCATAATTACAGCGACTCCTGCGACTTACTGACATCTCTTCCCAGTGTTGCCATGGAAACGCCATCAAGATGAGGCGGGAGGATTGGCGTGGAGGGGGATCTGTATTTTCCATCTGATTAAAACTCAGGCATAGCTAACAAAGGAAGGCGAGATATGGGGAGGGGGTGGATGGCTTTTTAATTTCCACACGCTGCTGGCTCCTGAAGGTCTCTTTCATCCCGGAGAAAGATACAGGGTCGACGTTTGTGGTTCTAATAGCTGCCAAGGGGTAAACTGTACCTGGATTGTGGAGGTGGGGGATGATTGATTATGTGGGCTAATCTAATAACTCTCTGCTTCTGTGATTTAAGTCCATTACAGTGGTGTGTGACAGCGATAGTCTGAATTACTGGGGGAAAACAGTAAAATGAAAGCAAACAAACTCTCTTTAGCTAAGACAACAATGTCATTTGAAGTTGTGCATCTTCAGATTTGATCTGTGATGTCATTAATGTAGAAAATCATTCAGGTAACATCAATATAAAGCAGCAAAAAAATAGGTAAATGTGGGGAAAAAAATACCTCAAAAAGGCAAAGTCTTTAGCTGGCAATCTGATTGACTTTGTTACATGATCTCTGATGTGTTTTGCTAAGCTCCTCCACTGCTTTCCCCTCGAGTCCAGCCTCAGTTGGCCAACAAGGGGATGGTCAGTTAATTAAACAGGTAGAGAATGGTCTTCATGAAAAGTTAATTAGGTTGGCATGAAAGTCAAGTGGGCTGGATTGGCGCTGAACAGATAAAGCCGCACTGAGCGGGCTCGAGAGGAGGTCCACGTGTACTTGTGCACATGCATAAGCCAGCACCAGCTGCTAATTGCTGACCTTCAGTGAAGGCTAACAGGAGATAAAATACATAGCTCTCAATCAGAATGAGATGATGCAGTTCTTTAACGTGAGCCCATCATAACATGGAAATGGAAAACCAGCTCTTATCTTTATGACTGAGGTCATGTTTGGCCTCAAACCCAGTTGTAAAAAAGGCTGTTGTCTTGGCCTGCATTTCAAGCAGAGATGTCATTTTCTCTGATCTGCCTCAACGGTCTGGTTCATGAGCAAAGACAGACTCTGCTGCTTTTGCACTTGGAAACAGACATTTACAGAAAACCTCAGTTGGTTTAACGAGATCTTGTGGAAACACGGGTATAGATAATTCAAAGAAAAGTTTTAAGCAATGACGCGTGATCTGATGAAGACATTTTCACACAAAAAAAAGTTTGCAGCTGATTCTTATTCTGACATTTTAGAACTTAAATCTGTATTTCATCATCATTAATCTTTTCCCGCAAAAAAAAAAATTGGTTTAAGTACTTCCATGCATCAGTTAAGATTCATTTGTCACAGTCCCAGGTTGGTTTGTTCCAGGTGCGAGCTTTCAAAGAAACTGCACAAGGTAACATTCTATAATAACCTCTACATACTTTTTACTTCTTGTTCCTCGCTCAGAAAATAAAGGACTTTAATTTTGGAGAAAACCAAATGTGATTCGTCTATCAGAGGTGTCTGGTTTTCAATGTTAAATCAATGTACAGCATCAAAAACTGATACACTTGGACATTTTTACTGCACAGTACGTTGTTTCCAGAGTTCAATTATCAAAATTTTGGCAAAGCTTCACACTATGATTATGGCTTTGGTAGTGACATATTGATGTGATCAGTGGCTAGAGTCCAGAATGGAGGATAAGCTGATCCTTGTTGTTTATGCTACTTCCAAACTTTACGTTATTTCTCGTTTGTATTATTTGTATTGTTTCCTGTGGAGATCTTTTGTTCCAGGGCTTGGTGGCTTGGTCTGGGGTCATTGCCGCAGTGGTCGCCCTTGTTGGGGCGGCTGGAGTTCTACATTGCAGCCTCACAGTTGTGGAGTGGACTTCGTTGTTGTCCCGGTCTCGATGGGCACTGTGGCGGCATTCCCGTGACTGAGCTGCTCCTGGCATGATAGATTCCCAAATACTGTTTCCTCACAGCAGAGCCAAGCATTAAGTTTCTTTTAGAAATTATTTTATTAGTAGCCTCCTCATTGTGTTTGGGGTCATGGGTTGTATGTGTTATTAGTTGGGAGGGGGAAGGATAAAGGGTGGGTTGGGTTTTTATTGTGTTTTTGCTTTTGTTTTGTTTTTAATAGTAAAGCGCTTCCAGTTACGCCAAGTATGAGAAGCGCTTTTTATAAATAAAGTTTGATTTGATTTGATATTAAGACAATGATAAAATGATCGTCTCTTTTTTGTTTCCTCAGACAAATAAGGGGCAGTATGTCACCATAGTGGTGACATAGTGGTTGTCATTCAGATGCCACTCCTGCTTTGGATGTGAAACTAACCACATTGGGAGTGTCTCTGAAGGATGTGGTGAACCCAGACATGACAACCTTATTGCTGACGCCTTTGTAGGACTCTCCATAATACATGTACTCAAACTACTGTCTCAACTTCATCCAATGTGTTCTGCAATATAAACTTTATAGCAGTTCCCCCCATTTGCAAATTTGACTCGAGCTTTATGAACACACTTATGTTGCTTAACAAATTTAATGTGGGTAAATGTGATGTGCAAAACAGCATACGACTAAAAACAACATGGGTCTGTAGCCTTAAGTTCATTTTATAAGCTTCATTTAGAAGTTACTTTTTAATATATGTGGGTTTTAATTATGTGTGGAGTCGTGGGTTGTATGTATTAACAGAGGGGGGGGTGAGGGTGAAGGGTGGGTTTGGTTGGGTTTTTATTCTGTATGTTTTTGTTTTTAAATGTAAGGTGTGTCGGGTTGCGCAATGTACGAGAAGTGCTTTTTATAAATAAAGTTTGATTTGATTTAGGTCTTCAAAATTCAAGTAAAATCACCTTTGTTAATTGATGGAGTGTTGCTAGTTAAACTATTTTCATGTCAGATTTTTAGCCATTCTTCCCCTTTGTGCTTGTGGCCCTCTAATGCTTTAAAAAAAAAAAAAAGATAACTTTGCCTTGGATGGCTGAGGTGAAACTTATATAAATATACTATTATATATATGTATATATATATAGCCTAAATGGAATGAATCTACCATCCTCCAAGGATGGATTGATAACTGAATGTACAAAATATAAAAGTAGTTATACACTCAAAGCAATTGGAACATCGTCTAATTTGTTTGACATTACTTACAACCAGTTAACTCTACCACTAAGCTCTAATGAGTTCTTCAAAGGTGATGTCCTTTCAGGAAATATGCTCACCTTTTTTTATGAAATATCACCCATAAGAAAACACCACTTTCCCAGACACTATCTCACTAGGACGTTGTCCCACAGATGGTTAAGGATTCAAACGGACTTCTCTTTCAAAACATCCTTAATTCCTCTTCCAAGACACAACGAGGCTTTAAATTTCACTAGTTAAACCACTCCTACCAAATCATCACTCCTCCATGAAGGCAGCTTTAAGTGAAATTCAAAACACTGTTTCAGTGGTTAGTTTACAGAGTAATGCCAGCAAACAGCAAATGGATCATTAGCAGTTGGGGTTGAATTATAAGCCACATTTCAGGATCTCCTCACTTCTTTCGTACAGACAGAGAAACCTCTAGTGTGTTGAATTGCTCCAATGGATGTTGATTTTCCAGAAATGCTCAGTAGCAAGACTTCTAGTTAAAATGCCAAACATAGAAAACTAAGATATTAGGGCAGGATATAGCCCTTTGAGTATTTAAATCTAGCTTTCAGATGGAAACTATTGCAAACTTTATTTACTAATAGAGTCGTTGTTGGAATTTTGTCACACCAATTTGAATGAAATTCCTTCAAAAAGTCAGACTACTTTCAAGAGCTCATAAATTAGACATTTTTGCCACAAGAGTTGCTAGTAAGTCACATTCCATAAACCCTGCATACCAAATTTAATGTCTTTAAACCCTGACAAACAATGAGCCACACTGGGCAAGGCAAAATTATGTGTATAGCACATTTCATTTCGAGACACCTAAAAGTGCTTCACATACAAATGAAAGAAACATTCAAAAAAATCGAAAGGAGTAATCATTGAAATAAAAATTGAAAGAATGGAAAGAATGTTAAAAAGAAAGGAATTCAAATTAAACCTAATGTAACAGTGCAAAGGTAAACTTTTGAATAAAAATGAATCAAACGAAGCAGAGAACAGGTGTGCCTTTAATCTAGATGTAAGAAAACGGAGTGTTTCAGCTGATCTAAGACTTTCTTTAAGTCTGTTCTAGATCTGTGGAGCATAGAAACTGAATGCAGTTTCTCTATGATTAGTTTTGACTCTCTGAACTGGAAAAAGGCCGGATTCAGATGACCAGTGACATCTGGCTGGTGCATACCTGGTCAGGAGATCAAACATGTATGTTGGTGCTAAACCATTCAAAGCTTTATTAACCAGTAACCGGTGTTGGGGGTAATGCATTACAAAATAAAAAAATACTGTAACTGAACTACTTTCGTCCACAATGGAGTAACATAGAGAATTACAGTTCCAATTTTGGTAAATTACATTTACTATACTACAAAAACCTGTGTTACTTCATTAGTTGCATGTTGATGCAGTGAAGCCATTATAGGTGACTAATAAAACAAATTAACTTTTGTAAACAGTTGGCTTTGACATTGTTTCTTGGTTAAAAGAAGAAAAACGTTTACTAATAAATAAAAACACAGAGTTACTGATGTATGCGCGCATGCATGCTAATGCAGAGTTGGAATTGGTCAAAGTAAGCTGAGGAGAGCGGAAATATGAATGTGGACCAATACGTAGGAACATACTGCAACTGGATATATTTGAATCCTTTCCAGTTTGTTGAAAACAAAGGCAAAACATTTCAGTCGAGTGCAAGTTTTGTCCTGAAGATGAACTGCTTTCCACTGCCCTAGTGTCAATGAGCAACCTGTCTATACACTATGTACAATACAATGTACATTTTCTCATGTGTAGTAGTGAATTACTTTTAAATGGGGGAATAAGTAAAGTAGTTTAATTACAATTTGATCCAGTAAATAACTTAATCAATTTCTCTTTAAAAGTCATTTACCCAATATGGCCAAAAACAGAACTTTAAAATCTATCCTCTGGCAGATAGGCAGCCAGTGTAAAGACCTCAGAACTGGACAGATGTGATCTACTTTTTTGGTCCTTGTGAAAAGCCGAGCAACAGAGATCTGCACTTTCCTGATTTATTTTTTTGGTAGTCCCATCAAAGCACTTGCAGTAGTTATAACGACTAAAGTTGATAGTATAAACCAGTTTTCCAGGTCCTGTTTGGACCTCAGATCACTATTCCTTGAAACATGTTTAAGATTGTCGTAGGCTGATCTGTTTTTTGTTTTTTGTTTTTTTGCATGATTGCCCTAATGTGTTTGTCAAAATGTAGGTCTTAGCCTATCACTACACTGAAGTTTCTTGCTTGGTTGGTGATTTTTAGATGAGTTGATTGAAGCTCAGTAGCAACCTTCAACTGTTTTTCTTCAGCCCCAAAACAATAACCTAAGCTTTGTTTTTGCTGAGCGGAAGTAAGCTGTGACACATCCAGTAACTAATATCCTCAATGCATTTACCAATAGCCTGTACAGGGTCTATATCACAATGACTTTCTGAATTGTGTTGCTCCAATGTGTGATACTTTTACTACTTTAATATCCCCCTCAAATAAGAGAAAAAAAAAGACCCTAAAACATATGCACCATTATTTGAAACGGGTGCTTGTCATTCTGGATAAAACAATGGCATGCCTCAAGAGAAAACCGATAAGTAGTTAACATTTGTAGAATACACTTTACTCATACAGTGACATACTGATGGACATTGAGACTCTTTAGGTGAAAATGATAACACAAAGTCTGACACCAGATCTCTACAGAAGAGTTTTCTCAGTAACTGCATGAAATGCAACATTATCGATTTGGAGGCGGCCAAGGGGCTGGTGTGGGTGTGTCAGCAACAGACCATAGCTGTTACTAAATTCTTGGCATTGTGGTTGCTGTCAGGTCTTGGGAAAACCACATTCTGACTGTTCATTTACTTGAAATACTGCATCGGAAAAAGATTATTGTCCTTCAATAAACATAAGTTTGGAAATAAACTACAGTGTCTCAAAGGAGTTCAAGCTTTAAAATCAACAAACTGGGTAAAAAAACTTTACCTGCCAGAAGATCATGATGTTGCTGTCAAATCTGTTGTTCTCAAGTGCCACTGAACATCGTCTTCACTGGCATGGTCAGTAATTGGGAACGTGATCCAAACAAGAAGAATAATAATCACTTTTGCCTGAAGATAAATGTGCCATGCCCCTTGTAAAATCATTTTTTATCACCTCAAATATAAAATGTCAGTTCACCAAATCACCACTCTATGACTTTTTATCTAGTCCACAAGGTTGTGAATAAGAATAATGACCCAGTGGTTCTTTGTCCCTAAAATGTCATTTTTTTTTATGGTTCCACCAGTCTTACAGTGTATGAAGTTAATTTACAGTTCATCTCCGGTCCATTTCCTCTCCCGCTTCATCCCCGGAGAATTTCATTAAGAAGAAAACCAAGTGAAGAAATAAATGGAAGCAGACATAATTACACCGGGGATTTTTATAAAATAAATGTATGAATGAAATGAAAAACAAAACATTCCATGTAATGAAATAAAAACACTGATGTAGAGACTATGAATTGATATTCGACGATGCTTCAATGTTATGAAAATGGTTAAATGGTCAGTTAAAGTTGCCTGAACACTGGAACAGTTGAGCCATGCTGGATATAAATGTCAAAGTTAAAGCCATGGGAGTTCAGCCCACTCAGATTTGGCATATAAAGGCAGGGACTGAATAACATGCAAGACCAATGACCCTTTCTATCACAGTTTCCAAGGAAAACTATGTTTCTATGAAATGTACAATGCAAATATTTAGTATTTTCTCAACGAATACATCTGATTTGGCAATCTACAGTCAAAAAGAGTCATAATCTCCTGCCAAGCACAACAGAAAATACAAAGTCAATCTGGGTAGTACAAACTGTGCAATAGACGGATTTTCCAACATCGTGACAACTTGCAGGGGCCATATAAGCCAAACAAAAAGACTTTGGGAGTCAAATATTGTGCTGTGGTTTGCAGATTGTTCAAGTAACATAACATTTTTTGAGAAACTTTTTAAAATTGTGAGATGATATAAGACATCTGTTCAAACACTGCACAAAATTCAAGCAACACAAGAATCTCTTACTTGGACATTCTGGAAGGAATCCTCGCAAACGTATCAATTTAGAAATTATCGTAAGTCAGTCGCCTAGAAACCTTTTTCTAAAACAGATGAATCAGTAAGATGTTGACTTTAGCTCCAAACCTTCTGGTTGGAAGGGTAAAACCTATTCATAGAATAATGCTGGTCATTCATACAGTTAGAATTCACAAGCGAAATAAGCACAAAAGTCTGTTCAAAAGCTTTTTCATGTGAGAACAAAAAAAAAAAACCCTTTAACAATAGAAATATGATGTTTTTAAGTTTTTGTGTACGGGTTTACGGAAAAGGAAAATGTTGATCTCTTTTTTGACATGTGATCAATAAATTCTATGTTGTCCAAGGACTCAATGGGTAGTCTTAATAACAAAATAACGAAAAAGTAGAACCAAGTAAAAGTAACTGGACGACTTTTAAAGGCAATATTTAAACTGTCGAGACCCAACCATGTTGACAAATCAAACAAAATGGAATGGCTTCTTTGCTATTTGAAGTTGACACTTTTCAGCTGCCAGTCTTTAACAATCACTATTTGATCGAATTAGGTTGGAGATACGAGCGGGTGAAAAGGCTCCCTCTGCATCACGGCTTGGCTCAGACTCATCCATGTTCAAAGGTTAGAAGGGCCGCTGCTCCCTCTTTCCAAGCAGCCAGGAGAGGTGGTTCAGACATCTGATGCTCATATACCCAAGGTAGTCCTGCTTTGAAGTTTTCTGGGTACAGTTAGTTGAAAGAGTCAAGATAGACCAAGAACTTGCTTCAGGGATCTCCTCAAACCAGAGTAGGAACTGAAAAAAATATTTCTAGGGAGAACTTCTATTCGCTTTATTTTCTTGATTGCAACTTCAAGTCAACGAAACCATAGAAAATACCAATCTGGAGTGAATTTGAGATGCACATTTTGTAATAATACAGGGATGGCCAGTGTTGGGGTAACAGATTACAAAGTAGTGAATTACTGTAATTTAGTTACTTTTGTCAGTAACAGAGTAACTTAACAAATTACAGCTCAAATTTCTGTAATTTATTAAAATTACTGGAATATAGAAACCCACATTCCTTCGTTACTTAGGTTTTCTAGGCCCTGACTTTTTCCTCTTGGTTAGATGAAACAAAAACAGAGAATAATTTAAAAAAACAGAGCAACTAGCGTATCTACGCGCATGCATGTGCGTGCAGATTTGGGGATCGATCAAAATAAAGACATGCCCTCATTGCTACAGTCATAGTGCTTTCCAAACTGGCTCAAAGACTGTCAGACTAAGGAAACTCAAAGCGAACCGGAGCTCAGTCCGATTGGAAATGAACTGAGACCATCTTGAAAGATAGGTCCGAGATTGGTTCCTGGCCGCGGACCAGAGTCTGCTTGAGACTGAAAATTTCTTCTGGATTATCGGGGTAAAGAAACTCGGGTTCACTTTAAGCGAACCAAATTTGTCATGTTTGAATACACCCTAAGATTCTTGAGTTTAGTTCTGCAGTTGCATCTGAATAATGCTTAAGTTGTGAAATGTCTTTAAGAGAAGCTGTCTGGTAACTGTAGCATGCTACAGGATGTCATGCTGTTGTAAAGAAATTAAAAACCAAACGAGGAATAGGTATTAGTTTTAGTCTGTAAAATGTTAAAGTCATTTCCATAGCCTTAACAGTCCAGAAAACCACAGTGACAGTCAATTTTCACAATAGGGGAAAATGGAGCAGTGAAGACCATTTTTAGACCAAAATGATTCCAGAAACTCCTCTACGGTGTTTCCTACCACATTATCCTCATCTTCTGATTGTTGTTGTTTTAGTCTCTGGGGTTTATGTTTATGTATGTCAAGCATCTTGTGTTCTATGCATGCTGATGAAATGTGCTCTACAGATGAACACATGTTGATGAAAGGTGCTTTAACAATAAAGTGGTTAGTTGTTTGGTAGGAACACGTGATGAAATGTTCACTTTTTGGCTTATATCGGAAAGCACTTTAAGCTGTTAAATGTTTTGGGTTGTTGCATGATCCAGCAGTGAATTTGTAGCAGGAGCACAAAAAGATAGCTGCCAATACTCGTTTCCTTACTATTTATAGAAGGCCAAGACTAAGCACTGTTTTAAAATAAGTAATTTTAGTTTCATGCAATGTATTTTTTAGTTAGTTCTGCATTGCTGAAGCTTTTTCCATTTGCTTGAAAGTTGGACTGTATTTCTGTAGGAGAGCAGCACATGATTCCCCATTGAAAGAAGACAAGTTATTTTTTAACAACAGACAGCAGTACTTCACACAGGTCTGGTTTAGGCTTCTGTGGTGGTGAATGGTGAATATTCCATTTCAACCATAGTAGTCAAAGTAAGACCTAACATTCCCTCTGTTGGTCCTTTTTCTCTCGCTTTTGGCAGATAAAGGTTATCTGTCCAATTGGCCAGGGTTCCCTCTGAGGTCAGCAGAGACACACTTAATTCAAACCTATTACAAGGGGCAAATAAGCTGCATGAAATATTCACCCCAGTCTGGGAACAGAGAAGGGCAACCATAAATGATTTATGAGAGAAAGTAAGAGGCATGTTTGCTTTGCTGGTACATCACGTATCCCTGAGCCTTGGACTGGCTGTTTTGTTGTGGTGGGAAAGGGGTGTGTGTGTGACACTAAATGCATCGATAAATCCATATATTTTGGATGACTTGTTGTGGATTTTTTCATACAGACACTCTTCCTGATGTATTTCTTAAAAAGTCGAAGCAGCAGTTCAAGTGAATAACATGCAACAAGCAAAAGTGAGAGCTTGGATGAACCCAAATCCCACGTCACATTGACACAGAGCTTGGCATTCCAGACAGCTGTGTGTTTGTCCACAAATATGGACACATTTGATGATAGAAAACTGGCATCACCACAGACATGCTCCTGCTATACAGCCCTGGCCCTAATTAATGACAGAAAATCTTTCCAATCAATAATGCTTTGTTGGCCTCAGGGAGAGGTTTCAGGCTTGCCTGGGCTGCAAAAACGTGGCTTTGGGTAAAAGACGAGGATAATTAACATCATCCCTGGGAGAGAATGAGACAATCAACCTCCAGCAAAAGTTGCTGGAAAAGATGATTCAGTGGAGGGAATGAAAAGACGGGCAAAATGGCTTTTTGCTTTTGTTTGAGCAAGAACAAAACAGAAACCTAAGCCAGAGACTCAGATGTGTATGTCTTTAATGGCCATGATTGGTTTTTGATGATGGGTCAAATTTCTATGATGAAAAATCAGCTGTTTTTCGTTAAAGACACAGCTGCCTTTAGGAAAGGATTTGGACCAAAAGACAAGATGTTTACTTGAGAAAAGCCTCATCTTTTTGATGTATTTAGCACGATATTCAACTCAAGTTCTAATCAACACTTTCTAACAAGCAGTTCTACTCTGTGCTTGAAAAACAAAACAAAGTTTTAAATAAAGAAATGTCGCTGATGCTCTTCAGAGAAACAAACATTCTGCTTTGGAACCTCTCTTTTATTTTAATCAACAGATGGTCATAAAGTGTCTGGAAAACGCTGCTCTTTAAAAAAAAACATTGCTTGGCAGTTGACATGATGAACCATCTATCACAGCATAACCATCAGAAGCAGCATGTCGACTCTTGCCAAAGCCAGTCCAGAAACAAGGGATAATTGCTCTTAAATGGTTTTAGCATCCTCATTTACTTTTTTTTTTTTTTTATATATATAAGATAAATCCCACCTAAGTTCAGACTCAGCCATTGCAGCATCTCTTGTTAGATTTCTTAGGAAGTGTAGTTTAAGCTTTTTAATTACACATAGAGCATATTGTTTTACATGCCATGGGCACATTACATATGTGCCCATGGCAAAGGTATGCGTTGGACAACCTTGTATATTGGGCTTAATTTCATGGCTTTTGGAGACATTTAGATCTGAATTTAACTGTAAAGTATCCCAAAATGCCAAAATATGTTAAAAAAAAAAACAAAAAAAAAGATAACTATAGTATTGTTTTCTTCTCTTATTAAAGGTAATGTTATTATTTGTTATCATGCAACAGAAAAATACAAAAAACATGCAGCTACATTTTCACATATCTCAGCGTGACTGAGCCTGGTGAACAGTTGGGTTCATTTCAATGGCTAGAACAATAGCACACATTAAAAAAAGAAATAAAGCTGTAGAGTCATTCAGAATGTCATGTCATTCAACCTTATTTATTTTTTTAGGATCCTAAAAGAAAACTTCACAAGTTGTCTTATGAAATTATATATTGAATAATTAGACAAAAATAATAATGTGTTGTCCCTGCCTTACGGAAATACTAATCAAATTAGGCTAAGCATTTGCCATTTTAATTTGCCTTTTTGCCTTTTTTAATAAATTTTTTTGATTATTCGATTTAGAAAATGCTGCAAAATCGGAAAGAGAGACTTTTGTGACCACAACATAAGCCCCAATGGTTCTCAGATAAACAAAGGAAATTCCAGTTGCTTAAAAAAATAAAAATTACATTTATTTTGTGCAGATTTACTGAACCTTCCTTGTGTTTTCCATTAGCTGCAAATATGTGGTGACGTTCTTCCCTTTCACACACACATATTTCCATATTTTCTCCAGTTAACTAAAAGACAAACGTGCATCCAAACATCTGTGGGGTCTTTTTTTATTTGAACTTTTCCCTTTCATTCTGACTTTCTACCATTTGTGGTTGTGCCCCAGTTCCCCTTACTCTGTTTTGATCTACAAATAATGTACTTATTTTTCCCATTTCTGAAGCACTGCATGTTCTTGCATCAGCCCATATTTCTCACGCTTCCAGAGTATGAGCCAACTCAGCCCCTGAGGTTTTCTGCTATGTGCATCTTTGGGTTTTCTTTTTTTTCCCCAGAAACCTTTGAGAAATATTTCAGCTTTCATGCTGGAAGTTTAAGTTTTCTTTTTTTTTTCCTTTTAGGTAAAATTAAAAGAACCAGTCACACATAAATATACTGCTAGTATATATTTACATTTTTATTTTGCAACTAGTTTCATATGTAATTCACTGCGTTTAGATTATGCGCAAAAAGAAACCGTTTGACAAAGTATTTAAGACATAGATGACAAAAAAAATGTCAATTTGATATTTTTATTGGGGATTATTGCAATGTTGCCGCTTTTATTATTCAAATACAAATGTAATAGTGTTGGTGGTGTAAAAAAGTGAATTTTATAACTTAATAAAAAAAAACTACCTTTCTAAATGGTTGCTGAAAAAATCTTACTCCACTGTCTTTTGCCCTATTGTTTGAATTTAGCCACAATGGAGGACATTTGTTGCTAAACTTTATATTTAAGGTGCTGCAATTGAATCTGAGCTCCTTGTGTTAATAAAGACAGGCAGAAATCTAGGAATTATGTTAGCACGTTCACACATAAACACTTGCGGATGCTGAGCCTTAGTCCCCTGATGCATGTGGTTGCAAGTATGCATTAAAACCAAACCACTTCAGTTCTAAACTTTTTTAATTTAGCATCAACTAGAAAGGAAAAACATGTTTCTTCCTCAAAGTGGGGTTAATTCTTTTCACAGTCTCTCCAGGGTCGTACAGGCATTTTTTCTGGTTGTTGCAGCACAAAAATATTAAACTTTAGGAGTTTTTTTTTAAGTTGCAATAAAAATTATCATTTTTATTTAAATAACAATTCCCAACAATCAGCTGTAGGAGGATGCATAAATTTGAAATTTGTCAGATTTTATCCAGTCCATTATATGTGTGTGTGTATGCACACAGTATATCTTCCAATAGTCGCCGGGGCGTTTATTTAAAAAAAAAAAAAAACTGGGCGACAGAGCGTTTATTAGAATGATGATGGTTAATGAGCTCATTTGCATAAAATTCGATCACAGAATGCAGAAAATAACAGATGAACATTTCAGGATTCATAGAAATGATGAGAACATTTTATTCTGTTATGATTCACACTGGCTGTGAATGTCAATCTCCGTATGAAAAATTAGTTTTTCTTTCATGCTGATCATTTTCCTGGAGACACGCGCACCTTTCCCTTTGCTTAGTAATCCATGTTCAAACCAGTTCTTCTAATTTGTTGCTGCTTTCTCTGCTCACCAGGAAACCAGGCTTGCTCCTTTTCTTTCTTTCTGCAGCCTCTCTGCTGTTTAGGATTCACCCCAGAATTGATACACGGAGCTAACAGCTGAATGCTTTTAGCTGTTAGCTTCATGGAGCTAGCAGCTAATGCTTTTAGCTGTTAGCTACATGGAGCTA
>BSAI01000123.1:7291541-7357593 GCA_036245035.1 Adrianichthys oophorus
CATGGAGCTAGCAGCTAATGCTTTTAGCTGTTAGCTACATGGAGCTAGCAGCTAATGCTTTTAGCTCCATGGAGCGATCTCTGTGTTTATCTCATTTACTACACACAAAAGACATGGATGGTGTTAAGAGATCAGATTGATTTATTTTGAAAAGCTCTACAAAAACATCAATGATCATGCCTTAATGTTTGGGTTCATGAAAACATTTAGAATCTCCAACACGCTACAAGAGCTTCTCTCCACTGTGTCTGAACGGTTGCTTCCCGGTGTTTCTTCTCTCTCTTAAAAAGTTTGACTGCTTTCTATCCCGCATTAACCCCAAGAATAAAATGAGGGTACCTTTTTTGAGGCGTTGATGAAGCTAAAGTTCAGGAGGCCCGAGCAGGCTGCTGTCCCATCCCGCGCCGGCTCTCTGTCTGGCTGTCAGCTCCTCGCCGGTGGCTGCATAGAGCTCCAGCTCTAAAGTGTACCGCCTTTGTCCAACAGCAGCAGACTGGACGGGCTCCGGAAATCTCGCTGCCCAGAAAGTGATCCAGTGGGATAAGAAAATGAATGAAGTTCAGGAGAATCCAGGGGTGATCCTCTATAAACACCAGGAAAACTGTTTGCTCCTTTTCTTTCTGCAGCCGTCTTCACTCCTTCACCCATCTGCTTGCTACAATCTCTGATATGTTTAGGATTCATCCCAAAATGTGGTTCAGATTCATCACCAGAATGTTCTTTGGTATATTCCAAATGTTTCAACAAAATGGAATGATCCAAAATGTTGTGATTCATGCTACACTGGCTGAATGCTACACACACCCAGCCCCCACCCTCTGCCCGCCTCAGTACGAAGCAGGCGGGCAGGGGGGTGGAGTGTCTTAAAGGAGCCCGGTCTCTATTAGAGACCAGCGTCTATTACAACTAACACCTGTTAGACCGGCTTTTTTTGGAGACCAGCGTCTATTAGAGACCGGCCATTATTGGAAGATATATGTATAGTTATACTAAACTAATATAACCCCTCAGAAAATGAACACAATTGATAAAATTCGTGTTATAAATACCATGCAATCTAAGAACATTTTGGTCAAAAAGTTTATTTTAGGCTAGCTTCCAGAATTTCTTTAACATTTGTTCAAGCTTTCACAAAAAAAAGAAAGGAAAAAAAAGGAGTATGTGCAGTTAAAGCAGTCTGCCAAATCTATTGTGATATGCATCAGCACACATTTGTGATATTTTTCAAGGCTCAGCAACAGTTATTTGCATTAGCTGGAATGTCAATAATGAGGTCCACCCACCAGCTTTGCATGAATTTATATAACCAAGCATCTTATCAGAAAATCAAGCACAGGAAGCAGAAATAGGACAGCACATGTACATACTGTGTTTGGTGACCTGTTACCTTTGTGCTGATTGTGCTACAAGCCCTTTGGCAAACTAGATGAACCCTTTGATGGTGTGTTCTTTTTTTTTTTAATTTTTTTATTTGTTGTTTTTTTTTTTTTTCCTCTGCAGAATATTTGCCGACTTCCCCGGAGGCACTAAGTTTTATATCTAAGATTGGATCGACTCCAAAGACTTGTTTATTGCACACATGCCAGAGCATCATTTGTATCCCTCTTTCTTCTGGCTTGTAGGTCAGATAAATAGACCTACAGAGGAAAAGGAGCTGATAGAACAAATAAGGATTGAGTCAACAATTCTAGCTTCAATTGGTGGAGAAAATGTTTTTTTTTAGGACAAATATTCAGAAAATTAAGCTTAAAATTGCATTTCTGAGTATTTCTTTATTCAAATTGTTGTGAATGAGGAGCAGACGGAAAAATGTAGTTTAAAAAAAGATGGTATTTGTGATGTCGAAAACACACTAGGCTGGACTGTCTGTCCATCTTTACATCTTTTTGTCTTTTATTTTTGTGTTATTTTTTTGTGACACAACAACACAGATTTTTAGATTTTGGCTAAAAACAGAATCATCATAATTAAAAGACCACTGGGAACGCTTTGAAAATAGACCAAAAAAGGATTGGAGTGAAACTTTAACTGAATTTGTACACCTCACCTTTAAACTTGAGAGATGCATAACATCGTTTTGGGCATTCATATGATGCATCTCTCTTATCCATGCTTGTTTGTGTTAAATTGAAAATGCCAGTAAAACAACAGCATGTTTTGGCCTACAGAAATGATCTACATGGAGTTCAACTGGCTAACAAGCTTGTGAAATAATTCATTTTCCTGCTGTTTTCTCTTCTCTAACAAGCAAATAATGCATGACGCCAATCTTGGAGCAGAATGACACGTGAACACATGTTGCTGTCAGTGTTTGTGCTCAGACACACATTTCACGCGCGGTGCTTCTGTCATATGCATTCTCTTGGAATGTCTCGTGATTAGGTTAGAGGTGTCTGCCAGCAGCCACTATGCAGACAAGTTGAGCCTCTTGTTATGGTTTTACACCACTGTTCACCCCCTGCGACAGACTGGCGACCAGTCCAGGGGTGTCCCCTGCCTTCGCCCATGAGTAGCCGGGTTAGGCTCCAGCAACCCCGTGACCCCGAAAGGGATAAAGCGGATTGGAAAATGAATGAATGAATGAATGACCACTGTTCACACTCATCCACAGCGGTTTACCCGGAAAACTCCCAAGACTCACAGATGGCGGGAAGCCGGGTGATTTCTGGTGAAGGAATTGGAGACGACAAGGCAGCATAGATATGAACTCCAAAAAAGCATATTTGAACAGTAACTTATTGTGAGAAACATACTGAGGAATTAGATCTTTACTAAACAAGGCCAGTAAATTTGTGGGAACTAGGAGACAGAATGTCTTTAAATATTACTGAACACAAAATTTACCTGCCAGGTGTCATCCCGTACCAGAAGATACGGTGTAAAATTGCCTTGATGGCTGTGTAAACTGAGTGTAAACTGAGTAATTGGAACTCATTCTCCTAGTTATATTGGGCTAGAGCTAAGCAGGTAAAAGATAGATTCATCTTTTTCAAAAGGTAAAGTATCACCATAGAAACAACAAAAGGTAAAACCCAGCAATTTTAAAAGATAAAGGTAAAACATCTGCCCGGAAAGAAAGGACTGAAAAATGCTGCAACACAAATGGCAAAAACAATCTAGAAATGTAGAAAACGCTCATGATGGCTCCATTGTTTTGAAAACATTCTGTTAAACCCTTTAAGAAAAATAATCTGGGTGCTGCTAGAAATGTTCTGACAAATTGCTTGATGGCAATTTTATTGATTTTAAAGACCTACTTTAATGAAAATAGTTTTTTGTGTTTGTTTTTAATATGTAATTGTGATATTTTTCCTCATGATGGACATATATTATCAAAATGAATCTTAAAATTGCATTTCTGTGAACTTTTTGTTTTGAATCGTTGTGAAGCAGGAGCAGACATGAGAGTGCTGTTTTGAAAAAGCTTGTGGGTGGGATGTGGAAGCGACAATGGCAAGCCACAAGCTCCCTGCTCCTCTCCATTCTGATGCATCCACAGACAAAAAGATCTTTGAACTTTTTTATTTTCCTCGTCTGACCTGCAGTCTGGATCCAACAGCTGGAAAAGCTCCAATATTGCTCACCATTTTTTGGGGGAAAATGAGAAATGTGAGCAGGCTCACCCATTGCAAATGGTCCTGTACACAACTCAGAGGCAGAGAAAAATAAAGTTTTATTTTTTTAAATTTTGCCTCAAAATGGCATGCCGTATATCTTCAAATTGTATCCCATCTCTTTTTGACGCCCGTTTCCAACATCCGTAAGGTCTAACAGGTGCTCATTACTGTTGTTAGTTGCCAGTCTCCAACAGTGGCCGGGCAACGTCCATCTTTCCTGGGTTGTGCGCAGTCTTGCAGATGCCGGGTGTTGGTGGGATTTGTGTTGTGTAGCGTTGGCCAAGAAACGCTCATTCGACTTAACGTTTAAACTTTTTGAAGTGGCATACCCCAAAGAACATTCTGGTGAGTGATCTACACGACATTTAGGGGTGGATCCTAAACGTCTTAAACTGTCTGTAATAGATGCCAGGCTAACACATGTTTGGAATAAACACCGGGGCTCCTATTGGAAGATATGCGGTAATCATAATTAAACCAACCAGTGGGAAAAATCGATGGACTTTAATATTTTTGAAGTCAAAAACATTAAAGTTGTTTTATTTGTGCTAAACAGTGGTAGATAAAAGCATTGCTCATTTAATTGTTTGTATTATTTTGTAAGAAACTCTTAAATTGTGGATCTATTAAAATAAAATACGATCTGTATCTTAAAGTGGTTAAGGAGTAAATAATATAAAAAGGGGGATGACAGAATCTACCATTTATAACAAACCTTTTTTTTTAAGGTGACTACCTAATTTGAACTCCTGAATTGTTTTTATGCTAGTAATTTAAATTGTGCTCCTCCTTATAAATAACACAGTGTTCTGCTCTGCAGGGAGAGGACTGATGGAATGACTCTGACACCATGACTTCCTCCTGAACATTTTAGGTCTACCCCATAAGGAAATTACCCATCTAGCTTGTCAGTTCTCCATGAAGATTACATCTGAGAAACAGTTAAGATAAGAAAAAGGACAAGCTGTCTTAAATCTGGTGAATTTGAAAATTCTTTTATGGATGTTTTGACTTTTTTCTACCCTGAGAAGAAGAAAAGGTTTGGGATTCAGGTGCTGTTGCCCACTAGGTCGTCAGGTTAACTTATAATTCTGATTGGCATTAGTGAGGAAAACACAGAGCACCAAAGCTGTTCCCTCGGTTTCCACTGTGTAACCTCAGGGCCAGTCAAGATTACCTGATGTTATGCTAATGCCAAACTGGAAGTAAAATCTCCACATCTTTATCGGATTTAAACGGCATCAGCAACTGCCAATCAGACAGCATGTTTGTAACTCTTTATCACCAACTGTTTTCAGTCAGTGCTGGGCATTTGTTATGCTGTTCTTTCCCCGGGATTTAGTCAAAGTCCATAAATATGTTTTTTTATTCTGTGTTGTTTCCACTTGTTTGTTTTTAGATATTTATTTGTTACAATTGAAATGCAAAAAAAAAAAGATAAATAAAAGGGTTTATTTATATATTTATTATTTTTTAATGTATATATAATATATATATATATATTTATATAATATATATATATATATATATATATGTTCTTTTCTCTGCTAAAAGGATAAACAATTTCCATACTAACATAATGGTCGTTTTGATTGTCAAATACTTTACTTTAACATTAAATCTTCATGATGCCTTCACAATCTGCATTTTGGTGGGAGCAGGCTTGTCTAGAAATGGACTGAAATCCCCTTGATAATATGAACTTGAGAAAGAAACACCAAGGGGGTTGATGTGGAACGATGTGTACCGGTGTAGAAATGTGTAGCAGGTGTGCTGGTGGACTCAGGCCCCACATGGGGCATCATACTGTGGGCATTTGAATCTGCTAGATCAACATGTAAAAAAAAAAAAAAGGCCCTTAAAGTCCTATCAATGTTTGTCAAGGCATTTTTTTTAAAGCTTCAAAGCTTGATTCAGCTAAAAATGCTTGATTGAGGTACAGAAAATAATATGTAAGAAAGCAATTTTCATCCCTACTAAAATATGAAACTGTTGGTCTTGCATCCAACTCACATTGAACAATTCACTTTGTCTCAGCACTTGTGATATTGAAAGTGACGTTTTTTTTATTAGTGGTGTGTCTCCACTTCTTGCCTGAACACAGCTCATCTGTGGGCTATGGCATTGTTCCATGGACTTCCATTTGGTATGTGGTTTTAGTGCCATACTAAATATATCGAAGTACAATTCTCTCAAGCTATCAAGTCAATTAGATGTAATCCTGTTGCTTGTTAAAAACAATCTATAAAAAGTAAGTAATGTCTGCTTGGATGGCACAGATGTAAATAAAATATTCATTAAGACTTAGACTTCTCAATAAAAAAGTAGAAGTAGTTTGGAGACAAGGACAACAATCAGTCTACTGACTGATTAAAATAGTGTCAACTGGGAGTGTATTTAACGCTTGGTGACATGCACCTGTACTGGAGTTGACCTGGTGGGGTGCTGCGAGTGTTTTGGGTTGTCCGAGCCCATGGAGGTGTCATGGAGAAGAGCGACAATGGAACAAAATGGAACATACCATTTTCATGCATGTGGTAAGTGTATCATAAAGTATATGAAAGAATAATATAAGCCGCATGCACTTATGACTTATGGGTGATGCAGTGGTACTATAACCCTTACAACACACTCTAGCTGTTAGTCAGGTGTGAGTACTGACCCTTTAATGACCGCACGCGAATGCCGTACACACGGGGTGTGCATGGGAATTGAAGCACAAAAACTGTGCTCCTATAGTCTGGATTCTTAATTTCTAACAGTCAGGCTGTGCACAAGGACCCTACATTATCATATGAACAGCACTATTGGGCTCCCTGTGGAGTCCAGAGGACTTTAAGGGGTCAAAAAAAGTGTAAAATCAGAACGACATGCCTGCATGTTACCCTTGCATGTTGCAAAAGTGTTCCCTATGATTTGTTGCTACAAGCATGCCTGTAGTAAAAAAAAAAAAAAAAAAAAAGTGCAGGAATATGTTTGTTCTACGGACTCACCAAGCTTCCCAATATATGACATTGCTATGTTGTGCAGGCCACCTGTATGTTTGCCCATTTTTTTTGCTGGCAGATAGCTCATATCAAGCAATGAGAGCAGCAAAAGTAGCATAGTGCAAATTAAAGCACAAACAAACACTTATTTCCATCTATTCTTGACAAAAGACCAATTAAGATAGGGACAGTTGTGTAATAAGTGTGGAAATCATAGTTTTAGCAAAAAATATAACTAATTTAGCGAAGAGTAGGTGGGGAGAAACATTCAAAAGCCCAAGTTCTGTAGTGGAGTGAAGCTAAAGTGATGCTGGTTCAGAAAGAAAATTGCCCATGAAAAGAAAAGACACATCCTGATGAGCCACGATCTGCACCACAGGGCTTTAATGTGATCTAAAAAGTAGGTCAAGCTGTGCTGGATGGGGCTAACCTTCAAAGGCACTTCAGGTAGGACCACACACATACTAACCACGTCCATCCTGCTTTTGCATTTGATGAGACCTAAGCTTCAAGCACAAATGTAGATGTGATGTATATAGGACCCTTGATTATCATTTTTATGGGTAGATTCCCAACAAACCTTACTCGTACACTCCCATCCTCTTTTCTCCAAGTCCCTAACACCAGAGGCCTTACAGGCTAAGCTGTGTGAATCTCTTCTTAATGAAGTCTTGAAGCAAAAAGCACAGCCTGCAAGCCATTTTTTTATTAAAACAATGGCTGCTGCATTTTGAGCAGTTTATCTTAAATCCTGGCTGATGATGCACATGACTGCAGAATCTAAATAAGACATTTTACCTCACAACTGTTTACGCTTGACACCGCTAATCACCTTCTACACTTTCACTATACGCTCAGATGTACCAGAGATGATGCAAGGTCTATATAAAACATTCCCTTCATAAAACAAAATTTCTGTTTGCCACTTGAGTTCTTTAAAATGCGGTTTTGAACCCTTGCTGTCTTGATAATTATTGTGATTTTCCTGTTTTCTGATAGCAGTAGGCTCTTAGGGCTCAAGCAGTGAAGTAAAAAAAGAAGAAAATCCAAGACTGTCTGACAAGGAAATATACTAATTCAAGAATAAATGTTTAGCACTGCATTTAGTGCAAATGCTGACATGTGCAAATAGACAAACACCTTGACAGAGTAGATATAAACCCAATGTGAAGCTATGAACACAGCAAAGCAATTAACTATTTTGGAAATCCAGCTGGCTGTTGTGTCTTGTCAGAATATGTTCCTAATATCCACAGGCCTCATGCTTCCTCCTATAAGTCCAAAACATCACTACATGATTGAATCTGATTGGATACATATGTGATTGTCAGCACAAAGGGAAAATACAAAGCAATCAGAAAAACCATAAACAAGTTAGTCAGAAGAAACAAAACATACTTTTTAAAACTATATTTTGTTACAAGCACCTGATTCTTATTAACGCAATGTAAATCTAATTCCTTGGGTTGATTTCTAGAGTTTTTTTTTTTTTTAAGAGTAAAGGCTGAAACTTAACTTTAGTAAGAGAACTTGGAAGATAAAGTGAGGGATAGTGGATGCATTGAAATCTCGTGACTCTTTTGCATGAAAAATCCTTGTATTTCTCATGTAACCAGCTAGGGCTACATGTCTTGTCAGAAAATACACCACATTTATTATTTTTCTAAGCTTTGTTGAATTGGTTATTTTATGCATTCATTTATTATGCAGACACACTGTTTCTTGGTTTAATTCTGGTTTAGTTCTTGTTTTTCTATGAGATGTATGAACAACACCATGGTGTACTTTCAAGTAAATTGGTCTTCGCCAAATCGTGGTTTGCTTGTTATGCTATGTTCACAACGGTTTTGACAACACGAGTTCAAGTGACCACCTCCAAAGAAATGTCTATGTTAAATGAGCGTTTATGAGTGTTTCGGGCTTCCGCTTTCAAAACTTTTGTCTTCACATGTAGCTATGCAGGTTTTAAGTCTGTTTCCAGGCTCTATAAACAAAAAAGCAATTGAACGGTGTTGAAAGTTAACTATTTTAACTTGTGTAATCTGATTTGTTTGTGACGCATGATTAGCATCCCTTTTAATACATTGAAGTACCAACCATTGACCACGGAGGAGAAACTAATAGTTGTAGTTTGTGTTGGAATTCTATGACACCAAGTATTTCATGGATCAGAATCAAACCGTGAAAGAAAAAGCCCGGAGCCAGATTCGTGAGCTTTGAACCACTTTGACATTTTCCACCAAAACTCTTCCAACTGTAGCTCGCTATCCAAAACTAGGATTGGGTAGCAACAGTCCAGTGTCAACCCCTGAAGCACATTCAAGAATGCCTGGCGTGTCTGTAACACTAGCAACTAAGCAACTATTCTATTCCCAAAGTTGAGTCTACACTTAGTTTTAAAGATAAAAAAAAAACTATTATGTGTAATGTTGAGTGTAGAGGTCAACATAACATTAGAGTTATGTAAGGGATTTTTATCACTTTCATTTTGCAGCTCAGCTTACTTTCTGTCAAACTGTCCTGTTTTAAAGTCTTTGCCTCCACTTGTAATGGCTTTTATATTTATTCAAACCTGATGAAAAACATACTGTACATGTAGGAAGTTTCTCTTTGACATGCTTCATGGTGTCACCACCATTTGAAAAAGGTGACACCCACTTTGATCAAATGACTGCCAGCATTAATTAAAACTCAAAGCACACCCACGCAATATTTCCAGTCTGCGGTTTGTACTGACATTTCCAGCAAACTGATCTTCCTTTAAGGCGGCTGACAGTATCTGCTGTACATGTGTCATAATAGCCCACCTTCACATTAATAACTGCTTCCACTCTTCTGGTATGATGCCTCGTATAGGCGCAAGGTGACAAACTGTTCATTTAATTAATACATTGATGTTTCTGTTAAATATGTGTATAGGTTATTGCCAAAATAAAAGGTTTTAGTTCATTTTGTGTGTTCAGAAACCACAGAAACATGAGGTGATAACTGGTGTTACAAAAACCTGCTGGTTGATTAATTAAAAAAGGTTCCCAAAAGAGGCAAGCTTGGAAGTCATAAAAGGATCATAACAGTGAAAGAAGTGTGCCATGGAGACCAGAAGAGAGTAGCAGTTTCCAATGAGATTTTTGTGTTGCCTTTTTTAATAATAATAAAAAAAACAGCAATAAAAAGAAGCATTAAATGGAAGAACATGTATCATTGGTACTCATCTAACATGAACCTTTTTTTTAAGATTTGTGTGAAATTTTTTCCAGATGGAAAAGACTGCAGACGATAAAGGGACAGAAGAGTGACACCTATAGAGAACCAGCAAGTCAGTCATTTTAAAAACTTCTGAAAAAAAATTGTGACAAAAAAATATATATATATTGTGCCAAGCTGGTGTTATAAATTTACGAAGATGTATCTTTATCTATTTATCTATTGTCAACGTCAGTTCGACGACGGGACAACTCGTTTTTTTGCGCTTCATTTCCGTCCGTTCTTTGGCAGATTGTACTAGATTACCTAATACCAGCCAGCAGTGTAATCAGTGCAGTTACCAAATTCTTGGCTTGGTATGTCCTTTCCACTGTCCTTGCCGATGTCTTCACCATGACCCTGGCAGGGAGGCTTTCGGGTACAATGCATTGCCTAAGGGCAACCCGTGATTTTGTCCAGGATTGCTTATTTGTTATTCGCAGCTAACCTCTATGTAGAGGCCATTCCCTTTTCCACAACCTAATGGGTTTTTTCATCACCACACCACAATTGTTTTTCAAACAATTTTAAAATTTATTTTTTATTAGACTGACAGAATGTATTTTTATTTGAAATCTGTGTCTTTAAGTGAAAAGGATTGACACTTTGATTTCTCACCAAAGCGTTTCTGCATCCAGCTGACATTACTCTTCAGATAAACCAAAGAAGCAGGGTTTGAACACGTTGACAATTGATCCACATAGTAGTGACGTCCTACAGGGCGGAGTTAGTCATTTGAGAATACAGAAAAAAAGTTTGCACCCCTCGGTGCGACTCTGTGTCTTTTTCTTAATATTGGTTTGGACCAGCATGCTGATGGTAAACCGAATCTATGTATAATCTAACCGTATGTGTTTGATTCTTTATTAAATATTCTTAATCTTAAATTTAGTTTTCTAATTTTGTTGAGCTCAATCTTCTCCCGGATGAAAGACCAAGGCACAACAGGAGATTTTTTTTCCAATCTCTTTGATTCATAATTCTTAGGAGAGTTTATGTGCACTAAAGTACACATAAATATGCCCAACATGTTTATCAAGTCAAGGACACTGTTGGCTTCTAATTGTCGTAATCTGATGATTTGGTTTTTAGTCTTCTCACAGTCATTTTTTTTATGATCTGCGTTAGTTTTCAAACAGGTGTTCTGATAATATTTGCCATATGGACCAAAGTATTGGGGCATGCTTTATAGTCATCGCACCAAGATGATTCAATCAGACCAAATCAGCTACGCAGTCATGCAAGCTCTATCCTCAAATGTCCTCACACGAAAGGACTCAGTGACTTTGTGCAGTCTGACAATAGAACGCAATAAGGAAGTCCAATAATTCATTTAGGCTATATTCTTTCTTTATTTTTTTTGTTAGTCCCGTATTTCATTTCACCTTGTTTGGGCTTCTCCATCAAAGGTACTACAATTTTTTTAGTTCTCATTCTAAAGAAGTTTTTTTCTGGTTTTCCGTTTTTTCCCTCTCCCTTTTAAGTCACTAGAGCTTATCCCAGTTAAGAGGTTTCAAACTGAAAAAAGTCACACAGCAAGATTCCAGTGAAATCAGGTTCAACAGAGGTGTTTTAAGACTTTAAACCACTCCGTCCATAAAATAAAAAGAGCAGTCTACAGCAAAGAGTATGTGTTCAGTACTGAATTAAGTTTCTTTGAGGAAACATCAGATGGTCTGGATTTGATAGATGCTGGAAGAACGTTATCTCCTGGAAGCACTGAGCCAAGCGTGAACACGTGAAATGGAAATGTATTAACTTTGAAATATAAAGTTCAGGTTGATGTTGTTTTCTTTGCAGTTTGCTCAGCCTCTGAGTAAAAAAGCAGTGTACGTGATGGAGTGTTTGGAAGAATTTGCAATGGACAAACATGCAATCAACCATATCCCAGTGAATCTCTTCAGCGTAAAGTGGAACAAAGATTGTGAATCAGACATTCTTTTATAACATACATGATCTTACTTTATAAATGCTCTACAAAGTAGGCCAGAGAAGCACTCAAAAGGCTTATTTGCAAGAGTATAAGCAATATTTGCTATTGCTTTAGTCCCAACTACCCTTGTAGCAGGATGTGGAGAAAAAATTGGGAAAACTTGTACATGGCACCTAAGTGGCCCACACAAAATTTTAAGATAGTAGACCACTTGGTGAGCCCGAACAAATATGTTCATACACATTTCTTTCTGCGGAGGGTATGTAAGGCTGAAGTAGGTGAGATGCAGACATGTCATATGGATTCTTCAACCCCCCTGAATCCTGCACACTGGGCACTAGTGCTGTTCAACGAATGAGTTAGAAAGGAGACAATCAGAGGGTAGTGTGTGTGGGCACCATATGGTTGTCCAATGGACACTTTGTATTTGCACGCGGTCAGTAAGGAGCCAATACACGCATCGTAACATCTAGAGTTCAGCATAAGTGCATGTCACTTACACTCTCCTTACAAATACTTTCCGATTCTCTTACCGCATTCCCGACAATGGTACGTTCCATTTACATGACGTCCCTTAGAATGGCCACAAGAAAACTGCAAGACATACCTGTCCTTCTTTGGGATGTGGTTACTCTGCTCTAAAACTCTCTATGGGCTTGGGCAGCCCAAAAATTCACAGCACCTGCACATGTCAACCCTCTTGTACAGGTGCATGTGACTAAGTCATTAGGTTGAAGGGACTGAAAACAAAGAATGGTAAGGTGCTGCAATACTTAAGTCATATAGGATGATCCATACATCACCGCTTCTGGCACTCGCTCAGAGCGGACAATTTTCTCTGTGCTCCCTTATCTATCTTCTCAACCAAGGCTCTTTGTCCTGCCTCCCCATATCCTGTGATCTCACTCTATTTTTCTCACTTTCAAGAAATAATGGATTTGATCTGTTGGGCTGCAAATGTGATTGATCAACCTCCTCCACCATGAGAATTGGGAGAGCGGACCCCACTTTCCCTGGAGGTACGTTTGCAGCTAGATATGTGAATGACCATTGGGGCAAATGGAGAATTTTCTGCCTGTCGCAATTCTCTCTGGAAGATGTTGAAAGATGTTTCAATCATTGGATTACTGATCAGCTGTTTTCTGCTGATTGGAACTGGTGGAATGTGGATTTCTCGGAATGTGGATTTCTCGGAATCTGGAGAAGCAACTTACAGCAAAAGCCGGGCTTGGAGTGCTTTGTGATGGGGAAACAAGGAGCCGTAAAGAGTCTAACTGATAAACTGAATGGTTTGGAGACCAAGACTGATGCTCTATCTGCCTGCGTGCATTGCATCGAAGTCTCACGGGAAAGAATGGAAACCATAATGGCGTGAGTTACGGTTCGAGTTGGAGGGAATCATGAAAATTGACCCAAGATTACGCTTATATGTAGATATATTTTTACTTGTACTTAAATTTATGCCGCTCTACTGCGACACAGATCAAAGATGCCTTATTTTTGACATCATTCCTGTACCCTCCCTCGTGTGTTTTTTTTCTGGGTGATTAGCGCCGTCTGTGGCTGCTGCCTTCCACTGGGCAATATGTATGTTTGCATGTGTTGCCCACCTGGAATTACCCCATTGTGGGAAGAATAAAGGATTATCTTATCTTACATGAGGAATTTTAATGTCATTATAATGTAAGGATAATGTCAGACTATAAGTAACTTCATGTTGTCTTTGTTTCCGAGGTTAAAAAACACACACACACAATATCAGCACTTAGGTATACATTTTCTCTGTTGCTTGGGAGCCCTTCTCCACAGCTGTCAACAACAAAATTCTTTCTTCCAACAATTTAGATGCACATAAAAATTATAATTTTTGGCCCGTTTTGTCTGCAGCTGCAAGCCAAGTGTCTATTCGCGGGTAACTGATGCGCTGGCTCTGGCCATGCTAAGCTCTTAAAGAAAAGGATGAAAATGTCATTTTTGCACTGCAGGATAAGGAGGTGGTGAGGGAGATGCCGCGCTCAAACAAGAACATTTGACTCTAAACTAAATGTAAGCTTTTCTTTGCACACTTCCCTTCACTTTGCTGTATCCTAAACAAAATGTGGGTATCCAATGAATATGGTTCGCTTTCGGGATCAACGTAGGTACAAAGACAATTACTTATTTTTTGAAAAGACAGATTAAACTTGGGTTAGCTGTTAAAGGGCAAAGACATTTTACTTTTTTGCCACTCTTGCAGATATTTTAATTGCTAGTCTAGCCGTTTCTGGACTGTCTTTTAAATGGAAATAATTAGTTGAGAAATTCAAAATTACAACCAGCCAGGTTTCCATACGAAGTAAAACCAGGTCAAGAAAACATATTTCGGCTAAAAAATCTGTTATTCTGTTAGAATATAAACAATACAATAACAAAGCCTTTTTAATGTTCTTTATCCTGGTAGAATAATACTTTCCATTAACATTCTCCAAAAATCCAGCCTGAGGCCATTTCCTGTCATGCAGGCTTGTTTTTCTACAGACAGGTCAGACTGCTCGATTCTCTGTGACTGTTTTTCATTCCATCCTTTTGCCACAACGCACTTTGTTTTTTGTTTTTTTGTGCGATATCAATTACACTACCTGTATCTGTGGAAAGATGGAAAAAAAGAGCCTTGCTGCTTCTGACAAATTTCCACATAAATGTTATGAATCATAAATTATTGGAACCCTGTGTGCTGCAAGAAAAGCCACCAGTAATTGTGGTCATGTGAACTCAGATTAGGGCTAAAAAAAAAAGGAAATAAAATCCACATGTCAGGATTTCTGCATTACCAGTTTGGATCTTGTGAAATTTATGAACATTGGAAAGCCGCAGATCTCAAACATGAATCAATATTGCAAGCTTACAGATTTATTTCTCTGAACCGTGTCTGCAGCCCTTTTTTCTACTTTGACTAAACTCTTCAATATTTTGTGTCCTTGTTTTGTACTTTTTTTTGGCAGAGGTTGCAGTAATAAATCAAGGTCAGAGCGAAGAGCTAGTTTGCCTTGACATTTGATTTCATATTCCAATGACACCAGCAGATTTAAAAAAAACAAAAAAAACCATCAGAGAACATTTTGTTTATTTGCCTGGGCTGTGTTTGTTTGTCTGTCTCTGCTTCAACGTTGGTTTACCTGAGACTTAAATCCAGTCAAAATCCAAAGAGAGAAGAGCCCAGCGCTAAAATCCATCCGTTGGGCGGACATCGACATGTGGCTTACGGAAAACTGCCTGCCCGGTGTTGTGCTGGTTCCTGAGTCCCTCTGATAAAGGCTGGGTGGGATCCACCTGTTTTACGGGACCCCCCAGCCCAGCATTGCCACCCCCTTAGTGTGCATTTGCTTTGTGGTGGTACATCACAACCCCCTCCGGCTTGATAAGCCCCGGCTGCCACATGCTTTAAAGTGAACGCCGTCTGGACTCTGCTGCTCCGGGGCCGTGGACTGAAGTGGTCACTGTGCCCCCTCTTCCATTTGCAACCCCCCCAGACTGGCGAGACTGTCAACCGGGCTGCACTATTCTCAGTCTGCTCCGACTGTGTCGCGCCACTCCAGGTGGGGACCAGCTCATGTACAACGGCTGCAAACAGTCTGTAGCAATGTCAATGACCCACCATTTGAAACACGATCCGAGGAGTCTAACAGTTTCTGTAAACCTTAGTATGTCTGTAGATTTGAATAAAATCCCAACCATGCATCAGGCATGCATTGCGTTTCTTATATAATAATGTGTTTATTTATAAAAAAGTTTGAAATGTCGTTGCATGTCTGTTACATCTTGTACAAAAACATTAATACCATGACCTGGGTCTTATTGTTGTGATGATCAGAGATTTCTTTTTAAATATGACCAAAATTAAGCATTTTATGGTCACTTTACTGTGTCTGCTAAGTCGTGTCTCAATCTAAACTAAATTCTAAACTGAAAAAAATAAGAATAAAGTACTAAAAATTGATTGAATATTTATTTTTTTTGTAAGTGACCATGCTATAAGTGGGATAATGTCTGACAAAGAGTGCATTTTCAGAAATGTACGCACGAAGTGGAAGCCTGAACCATCCGATGCGAAGCGGAAGACGGTTATTTTGCAACATGGAATTAATTAGCAACCCTATTTTTAATACTCTTTTTAGTTATTCTTGTTGGTCTTAAATATTTTTGTTGTGTTTTTACTGGCTATTTTTTTGTATGTATTTTTTATTTTTTTTTAATCAAGTGTGTGATTCCGATGTGTAAATGGAGCAACGGATAGCCAGACAATATCCCTCGGGATAAATTAAGTATTCACCTATGTACAGTTATCTCTAACACTATCCAAACTGTATAAACATCAAGAAAAATCCCACATTCTCACCATGTTTTCTTTTAGTACACACGGTTTTTTTCTTTACATTTCAAGGTCACCTCAACATCAAGTTGCTTTACCTTACTGAATGCTAAAGAGACCTCCCACTGACTCAGATTTATTCAGGTTCGCTTTTTCTTGCACCAGGAGAATGATTACAAATGTATCTGGGAACTCAACAACGGTTCATTTATAATTTGTCTTGATGAGGCATTTGTTTGATATCTTAATCAGTACTAAATAAACAAATAAATACATACTTTTTTTTTTATCTAAGGTTGCTTGATTTATTCAAACTAAGACTCTAACATATTTGTTTTTTTTAAAGAAGACTTTATCAGTGAAAAGCGCAGCGGGACATCCACACTGTTGAGAAGCGGAGCTGCACTTCCAAACAGGTACACCTTTGTAGTCAAAAAGAAAAAAAAATACCTCTGGGACAAAAGCAGAAACATATCGAGATGATCTGGGTCAAATGGGGAAAAAAAAAAAAAAAAAAAAAAAAAGAATGCCGGGCATTCATATGACCACTTTAGAAACCTGTAAAAAGGCTGACTCCACTCTAAACTTGACTGAATCCATTTTTTTAATGGGATAAACGCAAGTGATATTCAAATAGGATTTTAATAATACATAGCACCTGTTCAATATTTTAAAACATGTTTCATTTGAAGAATATGTTTAGTTTAGTTTTTAGCTCTGGCAGATGCATCAATTTCCAGCAATAATGTTAAGATTAGCAACATGTCTTTAGTTTCTGAAGACAAAAGACAAAAAATATAAAAGGCAAAAAAATCAAGGGTTATTGGACATTCATCACCTTAGCTTGGAATGGCTTTATTCATAATTTTTCGTCCTTTTTGTTTATCAAGCAATTTACATTGTTTTGTTGTCTAGCCTGCTGTCTCCCACCTGTTTTCACCACACTGTTCCTGACACGACAACTTTAGCAGTTTGGTGGACAGTGTAGATATTTTAGTTCCCAGAAAGACTTATACCAAATGTGATTCAAGCAGCAGGCGCGTCCACTTTCAATGCTAATTCAACGTAGAGGCATGATCAGAGGTCCTGCAGCGTGTTTTGGGTGACGCAACATTGCAAAGCTTCCAGAGGTCAAATTTCTGAACTTTGGCAAAGCTTTGCATTGCACCAACCAACCAGGAACTGAATTTTGGCATTGACATATTGATGTGAACAGCAGCTGAGATCCAAAACCAAGACGGTGGAGAAGCTGATTGTTGTTTGTTGTCCTCCTGAACTGTATGGTATTCTTGTTATTTGTATGGAGACAATAATAACAAAAAGGTCCAATCTTTAATCTTATTTTTTTTTCTTTCCCCCTCCTCGGACTAATGCGGGACAGCAAGTCATGAAACTGGGTCACAGAGAGACAAAAGTCCAGCTGAAAGTGGCCATCATTCAGACGCAGCTCCTGCAGTGGATGGTGGACCTCACCGTACTGAGAGTCTCTGAATGAACTCATATACCCAAACACGGAGACATGAATACAGATGCTTCTTCAAAATAAATAAACCGGATCTTTCAACGTCATCCGTGCCTTCCATGTAGCGATAGAAAAATAGAGTTGGAGGACAGGAATTTACTGAGTTTACACCAATCGCGTTTGGTGTGAGCATAGCAAAACATGTCTGTGATTAGTTCAGCCAATAAATGTTTTAAGTTAAATTCAGAAAAAAGAAACACTAGCTTGATACATTTAAGTGACATCAAATAAATGCGTAATACAAAAAATTGAATGATTACATGATTTATTTTAACAGAAGTACAGTGACCAAGCAATAAACGTTATCTGTAGCAATAAAACAACATGCTAGGGTCTTGTGTCTGTAATTTGGCTGCAGAATGTCAATAGTTTACAGTTTCTGGCATGGTCATGCTTATCAATAAAGATGAACAAATGAGCCTCTGCTATGAAATCCTCATTTTATTTCCAATTCACATAAAAAAGAGTTGAATAAAACCTCGAAAGAGTTCCTGCTGGAGTTCATAAGTTCATACATTCCCAAACCCTCCTTGCATTTCTCCCATTCCATCGCCTTCATACGTCCTTCCTTTTCAGGATTACATTGGAGTCCTCCACCTAATCACACATGTCTGAGAACTGTTGCACAACATCTTCACAATTCTCTTTCATACACATGGAGATCTGATGACTAGTAATGAGTGCCTCTTTTTCTCTGAAGCAGATGTTTAGTGATGCATTTCTCTGAAACTTTTTTTGAACTCTGCATGAATCCAAAAGCTGTCGCCTAACATTAGCTTCCCTCCAAAAAGCAGCACCCTTTGGGAGGACTTGTCAGGACTTTTCTTACGGTTAACTAGCTTCCCCTTTCACAGGCCCCAGGTTAGAATTTGCCATATTTTTCATAAACTTCATACCAAGAAAAGTAAATTGAGATGAATTCCTAAAGACAGTTCCTTAAACGGTAATTTGATCCTAAATTATTGGAATACTTGACTGGCTTTCTAAAAGCCTTTATGAAGACAGTAAAAAAGTCTATCAAATATGGATTTTTCACTTGAAATGTTTATAGATAGTTTATGGTCAGTCATTTTTTTCAATATATCCCAAATATTAAACATACAATGACTATGGTTTTGATGGTCATCTATCAGGTGAGACAATGGCATCTCATGTTTTTTGACCCTGAAGTTGGCAGATTTCACTTTCAAATATGTTTGACTGATTAGAAAAAAGGAAGTACTTTTCAATGAAAGAAACATTATTACTGTAAATAATTAATTTTTCAATTCAACTCATTTTGGTGTGCAAACCAGCAACTGAAATAAAGCAGATCACACTTTTGCTCCCTTATCCATTGCACATACACAGACCTATAAAAACATTTGTAACAAATTTCACTTAAAATAAACGAAATCGGCATGAAATTCAAACTATTCAGGATTAAAATTTTGTTTCAACCGTGTCACACTACATTTATCCCCAAGTGTGCAACATTCATGATTTTCTAATTATTCACATTTAAAAATGTGGCCATTGGTAAACCCCTAATCCTAAATGTGAAAAAAAAAAACTTGAAAATTGTTAAAGACACATGAAATGACCCCGGGGGTCAGATGAAACAGCTTTTGAATATTGAATATTTTGTGAAGAAAATAAGAAATATAAGAACAACGTTAACCTTACACAGTAACATTTTCTTGTGGGTGCAGATTTCTCCAAATGCCACTAGTAGAACCAGTGGAACCCAAACATGCTGTGCAAAGTTGTGGCCTTTCCCAGAGAAGAGCTTTTTTTTTTTTTTTTAGGGACTGGTCACACCGCCCGAATTTTGCTGGAACGTACCTGGAGCAGCGCCGAATTTTGACAACGCTCGTCACCTCGCACAAAATGGGAATAAAAAGTCGAACACATGGGTGTTGGCGTAGCGATGCACCGCTGAAGCCGGTGTAGCTTTAGCATTGGTTTAGCGGCAGCGAGATATAACGAGCGTTGATGTAGCGTTGGTTGCTTCGGTGTAGATATACGGCTTTCTGCGCATGCGGGCGTCTCTCAGGATCCATGGTGATGCAGTTTTTGGGCTAATTCGATGTCCATTTCCCCCCGTATTGTTGGCCAATTACCGGTCCGGCTCTGCTTTGACAACGCCACATCAAAATTCATCGCTGCCATGGATTGCTGCTTCAACGCCCGACACCGTTCCAGCAACGCCGTGTCCGCTCGTAGGACGCTAATGACCACTCCACCAAGGTTTGTGCAACGTTTAATTGCCGACAGTGCAACACTGGCGTAGCAGCGGTGGTCCAGCATTGAAGATTTCTGCGTTGGTCTAGTGGACCCAAGCGTTCACAAACTTGCGTCTAGCGGAGCCAAACTTTGACTGGACGTTGGTGGAGTGGGGGTGAACTTTGCTGGAGCAGAGAATGGACCTCTCCTCACCGCTCACAATATTTTGTGCAGCTCAAAACTTTTGGAGCGGTGGGAGGGACCCTCGAGGAACATCAGCGGTGGCCGAGCGTATGCAGCGTTGCTTTAACGGTGATGAACGGTCACGAGCGGTGAGGGATTTTTTTCACCGCTCCAAGAACGCTCCAGCAAAGTTCGGGCGGTGTGACCGGGCCCTTAGGCTTGAGTAATTGGAACAGAATAAAGAAAAAATCTTATACTCTCTACCTGCTCGTGCAACATTTCCAGTCTGCCTGGTCTTATTTCAAGAAATTAAGAATATTTTTGGAAGCACTGCAACATAGCATTAATTTTCAGAGGCAGACTGCACAGTACTACTTCAGCGATTGATGCTGTAACAGTATTACATATCTGACATGACAAAACTCATTGATTAGATTGAGTACTATCCAGTGAGTACTAAACAGTGTTTGATACATCCATAGTGTTCTCATTTGAACTGATAAACTGTGTTTTTGCCTTCTAACAAGACCACCTTTCTCAGTTTGAATTTTTTTTTTAATTTTCTTACCAGTGTCAAATCCAGTTTGTTAGACAAAAAGTAAAATCCTTTTTTTCTACCCATTTATTCACTTGTGTCTTTATTTCTCCTGGTATGTTATGAAATACTTATTAGCATTTCTTCTATTTTACTTCCAGAAAAGGGATATCGTTTTTGTCCACATTTCTTTTGTAAAACACGCCATTTGCTGCTAATAATGGTGTTATTTCATTGATGGTGACATTGGCAGCTTCGACGCATAAGGACGGTTATCACAAGCTATTTACCATGGGGAGTTCATCATGAACTCGATGCTGTTCAAACACTTGTCTGGACAAAAAATAGTAAAGGACATGTTGTGCAAGAAGGTTGAAACAATTCTGTTTCTAGTCTTTGATGCACTGACTTTACTGTATTAGAGTAAAAAAAAAAAAATCAAATGCTAGAACAACTATTACATCATAGAAACATAGAAAAATGAATATTGAGAATTTGTTGTTGCTAAAGTTTACAGATAGCTTTTACATATTTCACTCCAGCGACGCCTAAATAACATAAATCAGGGGTGTCCAAACGTTTCGCAAAGAGGGCCAGATTTGGGAAGGTGAACATTTGTGAGGGCCTACCGATTGGCCTGCATTCTTAGAACTCTTAATAACATTAAAAGTAAATGAACTATTTAAAGCAAAATGTATCACAATGGAATACACTTCATTTCTTCTGAAGAACCAGTAGTACATCTGAATACATTTTGACCAATAACATTGTGAATTTTAAGGCTCTGAAGGTCAAGTACTCACAGGTTTACGTCTTATGTAATTTAGCCAATCACAATCAAGAAACCATGTACACAGTTCTTAGAAAGTGCTGTGGGCTGCATACTGATCCTATGCCAGGAGCTTGTGGGCTGGTGTAAACACGGGCCCCTACAGGCCGGACTTTGGACATGACTGCCGTAAATATTTTACCGTTCATGAGATCAATGTGAATCAGCTGTTTCTGACATGGAGATAAGCAGCTTTTCCTTTCGACTTTGCATCGAAATGCAACCCAATGCTAAGCCGCTTTTCTCTATGACAGAATCGAATGAGTTATGTGGATTGTGTAACATTTCACAACCAAAACAGGTTTCACATTAGCCCAAAAGTGCTTTTCTCCACTTCAAGATCTGCTGGAATTACATGTATCGCGTCAACGGTTGAAGAATTATGGTAGTCAAAAGAATGTCAATACTAGAGTGAAAGAAGTTAGAGAAAGCACAGTGAGGCCTAAAAATGGTAACCCAAAGCCCCATCTACACTGCCTAATTGTTTTACCACCTCTAGCTAATTTATTCCACTCTGTGAACTGTAACTTTACCAAACCACATCAACATTTTTTTTGCATCAACGTGACTTCTCTGTGCTGTCAAACAGGCTTGAACACAGTTTTGGTCTTTGGACTGTGGCAGGCCATCCAACAGTCAACATAGATTGGGCCATTTTGAGCATTTGTATAAAACTGTTGAGCTCAATTGTCCCAATGACTTCAAAGGACCAGGATTTGAGGAAGTTTAAGCTAACCAAAACAGTGAGGGTCACAACAGTAATAAACCAGCTTCAAATCACTTCAGTTTAAACCAATAGAAAAAGCCAAACTGTACGCTCTGCTCATGGTTTTACAGAAAAGATTAACAAAGGCCAGGAAAACAGCCAATCGGGGCTGCAAACTGATGTTGTTTTGTTTTTTTTTGTTTTTTTTCCCAGTAGTAACCATTAAAACAGAAACATGAAAAAATATCCACAAATTGGTAATTGTGATCTAGGTACAGTTATTACAGGGTTTTTTTTTACATATATTGTGAGGATTTATTCTAGTCAAAGAGTTTAGTCTTTTCCAACAGGATGTTATGCAGTGCCCGTTCATGTCACCGTTTCTGACTAATTAGACCACATGATGCCTTTCAGTAGCCTCCCCAACCTCAGTTTGTAGCAAGAAGTGATCTGCAAGAATATTCATGAGAACTTTAAACTGAGAAGATGGCCTCTTGGCTGCAGTGCAAAAACTGTGGTTACAAAGGAGCAAAAAAAAAAAAAAACTGTCATCTGGTTGATGGATTACAGATTTGGAAATTGAAGACTGGCATTTTGGCTGTCACTATCCTATTTTTGAAGCATCAACGGCCAGAGGTTTTCTTGCAGAAAATCTACATATTACTTGATGGCTGTTGTTCATATGGGTGCTGTTTGCACTCGTTCACTGTCAGGACTTTGATTTACGGCATGTTGTGGCTCTTTTCTCAAAATAGGCAATTTTGACTTGAAATTAGCCCAACATATTAGCAGGAAAATCTATTTGTCCACCGACATTTGTGAATTTAACTCAGAAAAGGTGGAAGCAAAAGGGTAAAGTCATGATATTCACTGTGGGCTGTTGTAATTTGAAACTCAAAGATGTTCGCGGTATGCTTGACCAGTGGACGGTGATATTGGCCCTGTGTTGACAGGGATGTGCCTCCCCCTTCTCCACCCAGACGAGATGTAGTCAGATTTATGATTATGGATTTCTTGCAGACAGATGCTGAGTGTCACTGTGGGACAGAGAAATAGGGAGCTGCTGCCCGGGGTATACTTGAAGTTATTCACTCCGTTTGCACATAGTTGTCAGGCTGAATCCCACAGAGCACGATACTTATTTTCTCTTCACAGCTCACCAACAGGCCATGCAATGGAGTAAACCGAGTCTGCTCTCAGGGTAATTTATTTTATGCAGAGTTTCAGTCCATATCCCCAATAATCTGTCACGGTACTGGAAACTGTAAATACAACCAATCTTTTTTCTTTATATAACCAAATGTGTTTTTCCTTCAAAATAATTCTGTGGGGCATTGTTTGTAAAAATAAATGTGATCATGTATAAAGAAAATGAAGTTTTAAACTCCATTTTTGAGTGTGTCTTCACTCAAGTCATTGTTAATCAGGAGCAGAATGCTGTTTAAAAAAAAACTCCCTGCTCTGCTCCATTCTTATGCATCTTTATAGATCCGTGGTCATTTTCCTCGTCCTCGTTTCCTCAGGAGAGAGTGTAAGGAAAGGAATGATGGGAAAAGAAAGCAGGCTCACTCCGAACCAGCAGCCCCGCCCACAAAACCGAGGCAAATTTCTGATGAACTAATGCCTCTCTACAGAAACTATGCCTCAGAAAGGAACACAGATTTTTGGTATTTGCTAAAATTAGCATAATCATAATGAAAATACAACTGGGAATGGCTTTAAAATAGTTTAAAAATGATTGGAGTGGAAGTTTAAGTAGAAAAAAAAAAAAATAAATTCTTCAAACAAAAAATGGAATATATCCACTGACTAAGGCTCCAATAGGACATATCACATCCCTTTAAATGAACCTGAACCAAACCTCTAAACAGTTTCCTTCACTTAAAAAACAAACACCACCTGTGCGGCACACAGGTATATTTGTCATTGCTGATAATTTAGCCAGCGCTGGAAAAAGATGCTTTATTTAAGGAAGCTTTTCTGTGCTCTTGTCAGACCTAATTTGTTCTCCTGCACTGAATCTGTGCATAGCAGAGTGGCACTACAAGCTCTGTCAGCCAGAGATAAACTCATAATGGAGACTTGAAACGAGAGCAAACAGGTGTGAGGAATTATCCAAAGCACTCTAATGGACACATTAGCGATCCCTGTGGCATCTTTAATTTATTCTGGTGAGATTATAAACCCCCAAATTATCTATTGTTATTATTATTATTCGAGTTAAAAGAATACATTAAAAAATTGGAAAAAAAAAAAAGAGTAAATAATGTAATCTTGCAGTGATTCTTTACATTATAGTTTGATTGACAAATAATAAAGAAATAAAGTCTTAAAATAAATCATTAAGTTAGTAATTAAAAAGAGCTGTCAAAATTAGTCGGCCCCATTCGAATTGCCCTCTTTGCTAAAATCACAAATGAACAGTTCGTAACCACATTCCTGGAGTTCAGTTTCATGAAACAAAGCAAGATCTTATTACTGTCACACTCGTTTAATCAAAAAACCACAAGAAAAGAAGCATCTTGACAAATGAAAAACACTGACAAATTCCAAGAAATAAACAAAACACAAAAAAAAAGGACAAGTTTCAATAGTTTCTATTGCTTTGTTTTGGTTCCTGGTGGAACTGTCTCTATTGATGGGGGAAAAAAACAAAACACTAATGTGACCGTTTAACCAAAATTATACCAATAGTTTTATGGTTTTGTGCATATTTTTTCCAAAATTTATTTTTTTTCCCAACATAGCAAAAGATGCTACAAAAGGTCATTTGTGCAGATTGAGAGCCGTGCAGCTCTGATCACAGAATGGAAGGTTCAGTTCCCGCTCTGCCCATCCATTTACACCAAAGTGTCCTTGGACGAGCAATTGAACCTCACATTGCTGCTCTGCCGCTTTTGGTATGTGAATATTTTTTTATGTTCTGATTATGTTCTCATTTATTTTTCCCCTCTTTTTTCTCTGTAATCATTTTAAGAATAAATAAATGACAATGTTTTATTGCCTGACATCTAATTCTCAATGTTTTTATTTCATTTGTAATCAAATCAAATCAAACTTTATTTATAATTGTTTATGTTCTGGGTTTTTTGTTTGTTTGAATTTTATTGCTCACCAGGCATGTAAAACACTGTGTTGTAAATGTTTAAGTGCAATGTTAATAAAGTTGATTGAAAAAAGATACAAAATTAAACTGTGGGTAAGAACGCCCACTCTTCTTCAAGAGGATCACAATGACTTGTCCTGGAATTTGACCATTTAGGAGTGACAAATGAACGAGGAATAAAGGTTTACCTGTAGATTTGTATTGTATTTGACTTTGTTGTTGCAAATCTATGATTGTTTCACATTGAAAATGTGTTCACAGCATAGGAATTTCTCCAGGAGTTTGTCAAATGCTTTACCCCAGATGTTCTTCCAAATGTGGAATCGTGCTTCACAACCCAGAGGACAGCCTTCATCTCTGTAATAGCTGTATTTTTTGTGTTATTATTTATAATTTGTTGCTGTTTAGTTGATCTATCTTTAGACTCTCAAACAATTAAAAGGACAAATGTGTAAAAATAGAAAAACAGGACGTGTTTTATTAATCCTCTAAAGCCAATCAGCTTACAGCCCCTTACAACCTAACATTAGGGGTGCAACATAAATGGCGAGCAATACCGAAGCCATCCAGCCGTATTCAGTTTTGAGCTACATTCCAGCTGTAAGTGCTGTTGGCTACAGCTACCAGTAAATGCATGAGAATGGTGCAAAGCAGGGAGCTTCTAGCTTGCCGGCTGTAGCACCTACTCTGAAACAAGCATTGTCCAAAGGCATTTTTTGTCTGCTCCTGACTCACATCGATTTGAATAAAGAAGCACTCAGAAATGCAATTGTTAGCTCATTTTTGTTATATATGTCCTCACTCTAGAGAAAAATGCCACAAGAACATGTTAAAACACAAGTTTAATTGGAGCGTTTTTTAATATCTGTGTTGACACTCTTTTGACAACCGTAATACTTCAACCGTTGACAAAATTATGGTAATTCCAGCAGATTCTGAAGCGGAGAAAAGCCGAAATGCACCATAATACAACACTTTGTGTTTGTTACGTTTGTAAAGTGTTGCATATCAGTGCAAAACCAATACCGAAGGTCCTTTTATTCTGTGTCAGAATTAGTTTATTTGTGGTGATCGCGCAAACGGTCAAGGATTTTATGGTATGTCAAAGAGCTTGTGTTATTTTGAACTAATTGAATCATTCATGACTAAACCAAAAATTCTGCTTTAGAGTCAGATATCTGATACTCATTCAGTTTGATCATTCATTGTACAAAGAAATACATGTCCAACACAGCACCTTGCCATTCGTAGTTGAATCTCTCTTGACTAATCTCCCTGCAGCTTTTACTGCTACTCCACTTAATGTCTGAGACAAACTAGAATAAAGTTGGCTGTCCTAACCTTATAAATGGGCCTCAATTCCTAAAAAAAGAAGCACTGAAATATTGTAAATTGTCTCCAGATAAAGGGAAAGCCTTTTTAGCTGCACATCGTAGACCAATATCAGTCTAGACAGCGTATGGCGATCTCAGGTATCTATGTTATAGAGTCTTTTGTTTGGGAGTCTCCACACTTCGTTTCTCTTCAAACTGCAGGGTTTTTTTTAAGCTGCACGAAAAGAATATATATATAAAAAAAGACAGAAGCGGTCGCGAAAGCAAAACCAAAATGCAGTGTTGAACAAGGGGTTAATGAAAAGTGCTGTCCTGATTGATTTGTTAAGTGTTTTCTCAAGCATGATGCCTTCTGTTCTAAAGGTCAGATGAGAGGAAACAGATGAAAGTGCAACCTAGAATTTCTCTTCCAACTAACAGCTAGGCACAAAAATATTGATTTGTAGCATACAGAACAGAAAACATTTGTGACCATGAGCTTGCTCATATTGTATCTTGATGACTTGGTTCCTCTGGTGCCTTCCACGTCTTCAACAAAATGAAATGGCTTTCTTTTTTCCCTTTTGTTTTGTTACTGTACTCTTGTTTCTATCATGCAAATTAAAACATGTCACTTTAAGACAGATCTATTAGAAGAAGCACGACACAACTTTTACTACTATTTAGAGTGAAAATCAGACTTGGTACCCATGTAAAGTGTATTTATCTCTAAAGAAATGTCATAACTTATTTATAGTCGTATGCTGTCAAGGGAAGTCACATTAAAAAAAGGAATTAAAGGCCTTCTGGAAATTTCGCTTCCCAAAGAGCTCCATTAAAATGTACACCATGTGTTTAAGAGAAGTTTAGAAATAAGTGTCATGTCACCGCTTTATTTAATGCCATTAACTGTTCGTTTTCTGTCAGGAGATCAGTTGGCTAATAGGTCCCCTCGAGAGTCGTCAATCCATAATTTTCCTTCCTTTTCTTGCCTTTTTTTCCCTCTCTTTCTTTTCAGCCCCTCCGACTCTAAATGTATCAGTGTGGTGAAGCAAATGTCACTAAATGCCAGTTCGGACGGACCGTTCCAAAAGCTAAATGTTAGTTCATCTGTGATGTCAATTTCCACTTAGCCTGACCAGCTGTCCTCTGGGTTGTCTCTTTTTAACATCAATGATAGGAATACGAGGCTGACTTCTTGGCCTCTGTTGGCTTTAGTATGTCACTGGACGCTGGGGAAGGGAAATATGTGGGAGGATAAAAGCAAAAAAACAAAAACAAAAAAACAACAGCTCTATGTCCTATTGCTGTACTTCCATTGTTGTCTCTTCATAACCACTTCCTTTGCTCTTACAGGTTTAGTTCGCAGGGTTTTGGGTTGAATTTTAAAACATTTGAACCCCTAACGTGTAATATGAAAGGTTTCCTATCTCAATAACAGTACATGATCACACCACGATTTTAACAAAAGCAGTGATCAACTTTTCAGTTCTCTACATGTTTTCCTCCTATGCTGTTTGATGGTATTTTGACCAAGATATGACTTCTTTTAAAGGAAATAAAGAGATTATGCATCCACACACAATCTTTAGCAAACTTTTGATCAATCCTGAAAAATGGACAGCGTTCAGCATCACTGCTTTTTATTTCACGCAGTGGGAAACACTGCCGAGGGTGTGAGCGACAGTGGCTTTGAGCCTTGAAGGCCACAAGAACATAAAAGAAAATCCAAACTTTTATCTTCTTAAAGGAAGCTACCAGAAAATCGTTGGAATTTCTTTCAATTGATTAATGCAGAAACATTCAAGGCTTGTTTGAAAAGGACTTTATATGCTTACTAGCTAACGAAAACGTGTATTTGTCAACAGGAAAGTAAGAGTTTGTGTTTACAAATGCGGCAAAGGCTGATAATGTTTTAAAGTAGGCATTTATTATGATGCAATAATGGTATGCTGATGATTGATAACTTTCTTACAGAAAATGATAATAACAGTATATTGTGAGGGTTTTCTTTTCTTTTTAAGCTGTTAGTCAGGTTGAATGCATGTAAAGGAGTAGGCTTTAATAAGCTACAGCTCCCTATCTCCTTTTCAAACATCTTTATTGCTTTTAAGTTCTTTAAAAAAAGAGACCCCAACAAATGACTGTTGTAATCAACAAGTGCATACACTTGTCTTTTGTTTTTGAAATAAATAAACTAAACTAAGGTCAGCCAAGTAAAAGCTTTCCTATTGGTCTTTTTTGTATGATCATGGAGTTTTTCGACAAAATGTTTTTAAAAATGGCGTCTTTTTCTAAGACATAGTTTCAAGCATAATTCTTATCGTCTGCTCCAGATTGACAGCAATTTGAATCAAGAAATACTCAAAAAAAGTGTTTTTTTTCTTCTTATATGTACTCCAGTATCAGAAAAATGCCACAAGAACATGCTAAAAAAAAATGTCATCAGAGTGGGCCTTTGATGAAAATTCTTCGTACAAACTGCTGTTCGAACTTGTCTTATGTTTTCACCTTCATTTGTTTCCAAGTTTGATGAAAAACATATCGTTTCATTGACACATCAGTTAATGGTCGTAAGTAGGATTAGAAGTATTAGCATTAGGGTTAAATCAATTAAGTTAACAGTATAAATCACCTGCTTACAAACGAATTGGATTATGTCATGCAAAAACAAAATGCTAGGTCTGTAATGAAATATTTATTTTTGCTTCCGTTGTTCCAATAAAATTGTCAGAATAGTTCTTTGAAAATCTTCTTGTGCACTCTCGACAATGAGCATATTTCTTGTAGTACAAAGAAACCTTTCATCGAATTCACCTCGAAAGACTCGACCAGGAAATGTAACCCTATATCTCTAATGGCGGCCTTACTTTGACGACCTTAACTCTTCAACCGTGTAGACAGTTTCTCGTAATCCCAGCAGAAATAAATCATAATGATTTTAAATAAAACACTCAGCCCTGACAAGGCGAGTCGCTCAGTTCATTAGCCCATTAGTGCCAGTACAACAACTCTGTGCAATTTAACCAAACTCGGATGAGCATTTAGACTGCAATCCTTCAGCACATCAGTCTTTGTTGACAGGAGTCCTGGAGGACAAATTAGAGCAAATACTTGGATGGCTCCTCCAGTCAATGCTCAAGTAACCACAATATTGTGCCGAACCTGCACAAAGGAAGTGGCAGCTATACTCAAGTTATACTACAGATACACAATGGGACAAAGTAACCCATGAAATGAATTCTCCTGACTACCAGCAATGCAAATGTGTCCTCTGCAGAGCACATTTCTAAACCTGAATATCTCCCAACCACTGCATTCCACTGAATTAACTCTTTTTGGTATCTACAGAGGGTTTTGCAGAAATTACTAAATATAAGATGCAATTTTGCACCCAGGAATGTTATCTAATGATGTTTGTTTGTTTTAAAAACAACTAAAAAGAAGACAGCTAAACAAATGCAGCTAAGGTGTAACATGTTGCATGCATGTATAAACCACATCTATGTCATCTCACGTAAATGGACATTTCAGACTTTCACGCTCTCAACACCTCTCAACACAAGTTGTTTTCAGGCTCTACGTACAGACCACACAGCCACTAAATGCAAGTTGAAAGTTAAACCAGTTGAACTTTGACCAATCAGGGATTTGGCAGTGACATATAGACATTGTCCTTTTTAGTTCACGAGAGTGCCAATTGTTTGAAAACTGGTCATAGAGCAGACACTCAGAATAGCAGTTTGTGCCCTGTCAGACTCACGTGACTCCAAGTCTTTCGTGTATAGGAAATAGATCTGTGAAAGAAAAAGCTTTGAGCAAGATTCGTACCGCTTCAACATTTGGCACAAGCCTCCTCCATCTGTGAGTGCATGCGCTAGTATCAGACAGCAACAGTCCAATGTGAACACCACATGCTAAAAGCGCGTACGAAAACCTCCAATCAGCATGCCCAATGTGTCCATCGCAAAAAATGCTACAGCACTTTTATAGAAATAGCACCACAGCCAGAGCTGCATTGATGAATTCATCTATAAAACTGTGTTGCTTCAAATATGCTTTCCACAAAAAATGTGATAACTCGTGAATGCTGGAAACGTTTTCACATGAACAAAACTGTCTGGTCATTTACGGATTGTAAATGTCTTCCACAAAACATTGGTCGGCTATTCCTAAATGCATGTGTGTTGGTCTACTTTTCATTTCCATCCTTGTTCATGCATATGTTAGGAAAAACAAATGAACACACAACATTATTCAACATTATTATCAATAAGCTCATCGGCTGAAGTTAACTTACCCTTTGCATGAAGCACAAACTCTCTGCAGATGGCCATAAAAACGGATGACTTTCAGATGATTTGTAAGTACATTTAGCTTCAAGGTTCTGAGCAGAGTAAATTAGCCAAAGTCAGTGATGAGCTCAGGTTCTGTGCATAACTCAACATGCTGTCTATTGGTGGATGCCCGTCAGGGTCCAACAGACCTTGCGGCAAACAACACAATGCTGTTGCAATCATGAATTCATTCATCTTTCTGAACCCACTTGGTCCTGCTCAGGGTCACAGGAATGCCGGAGTCTATATAGCCAAAGTAGCCTGAAGGCGGGGTACACCCCGGTCAATTTGCCAGCTCGTCACAGGACATAAAACCAACCACACACACCTAAGGGGCAAATGAACCAATGAAGTAAATTTTTAAACTGTGAGAGGAAGCCGGAACAACCAGAGAAAACTCACACATGCACGAGCAGAAGATGCAAACTCTCCACAGAACCAGGGCCATCTGGGCGAGGGTCATAACCATAACACCACCGGCGATCTGTGCATTTGGGTTTTTAGTTACTATATATGTTTTGCAGAGCAAATTAGGCAGAACAACAAAATAGTTTCATAAATTATCAAAACATTGACATAAGTGGTATTTTTAAAGACCCACTTTGATCATCTTTTAATCTTTTTTAAAAGCTGCGTCGTTTTCTAGGACATAGTTTCTGCAGAGTGGCATTTTCTCTGTATATGTCCTCCATCAGAAAAAATGCTGCAAGAACATGTTAAAAACAGAATTTTTTTTATCAGATTGGGACTTTAATATGTACAGTTTGGTTGCCACTTCTTGGCTTAAAACGAAGAAAAAAGTAGCAGAGTCCTATGAAGACGAGGCACGAGTTCACAGGAGGTTATTTATAACTGACACCATAAGCATTCAACGTCTGAAAGCAAAGCTCTGGGTTTTTTCCCCCCTGTCCTTCCCACTAATAATAAAAGAACTTGCACTTACGCACACATAGAGATACATAAAAAAGGATATTACCGTGAGAAGAATGCCAGTTAAAATGGCTGAAGTAATACTTTGGAGTGACTCAGCTCGGTCAGGATGGAGGAACTGAGAGGAAAATAAATTCGATCTGACCAGGGGCTAAATAAGTCATCATCTCTGTTTCCTTTTCTTTTGAATTTTTACTTTTTTTTTTTTAACTCTAGACAAAAAAAGGAATATTTTGGCAAGTTTAGAGGAATAAAAAGTTCAACTTAAATGTATACAATCTCTATTTACTTAAGTGCTAATCAAAGGAGTTAAGTTTGTGTCTTCATTGAAACATGGCAGTACTAACTACACATTTAATTTGATAGATATTTGATAAGCAGACTATCATTTTAAGAACATAAAATCAAAGCATCTAATTATCTGGTTAAAGAAATTTAGAGACACATAGATATTTCCAAAAGGTACGTCTATCATATGTGAATGCACAAGGAGGAAGCAAGAACATCCCCTGTGGCAGCACTACAAAATAGGAAAGCATCATTATCCTGAGTAAAAAATAGTACTTCACCACCAGGCTTTACAGCAAGGAGGAACCAAAATCCTCCGAAACTACCATTAAAAAGTCTGATCACAATTCACAACTGGAGAAATGTCCTGTGGACAAATAAGATCAAAACTTAGAATGGGAGGATGAGCATTTTGTCTGGACAGTCTACATGCGTCTGCAACCCGAGGCTCTGAAACAACATGTGGCTCTTTTATTCTTCTATAGTGGCTCTCTTGCTGAAGAAAAATAATACAATTTTTTAGAGTAATGGTTACTAAATTAGCATTAATTTAATTTAGATAAGTTCCGTTATTATGGTTGAGATCTACTGAGAAGTACGGTAAAGTAAGTTTTTACATCCATGCAGACATCATAACGCAGTGTTTCCTCAATGCTTCCTCCAGAATAACAATCAACTGAATGCTAATTAAAAAAAACCTCCTTAAGGTTTTACAGTTTTACTGTTATTAACGTCAATTAAGTTAAACACCTTGAAGTGGGAAATTTGTACTCTGCATTGCACACATCCTCTCGGGCGGACGGTGAGCTGCAGACAGAGCCGGGATGGGGACCATTACAGATGTTTTAAGGTTAAAAAAAAAAAACCTTACTACACCTTTTATGCATTTTTCTTCGACAGGTATTAACATTTCTACATGTTCCACTATTGCTTAAACTCTCACAGTTCAAAGCTTCATAAAAAAATAAGTCCAATATTATAAAATGAAAACAAAGATCTGCTTGCAATCGAAGATTTCTGCACATTTAGCAAGACGAACGCATTCTGAACAGGAGACCAGTCTCCATGTCTCCAACCAATCAGGGCTCAGACCCCAGAGCACCTTTAAAAAAGAAAAACAAATCCACAAAACAGCGAGACCATAAAAGGTGAACCACAATACAATGAGGGACCACAGAAAACTAAGTGGGAATCTCATTCTGTAAATACTTAATGGTATCACACGAGCTTCGGGCTCCATATCCTGTTTACTGAAAAAAGTAAGAGTGATGCTTAACATCAAGAAAATCACTAAAATATTAAATAGTATTTTTCAAATGGTTGCTAGAGAAGGCTAAAACACAGCAACAGCATAACCTCATTTCTAATCATATCTGTACAGTACAAGAGATGAGTAATTTTGGAGTAGGTGGAAGGTTTCAGGTCAAACTTTGAGATTTGCATCTGTGTGTTTTTTTTTTGCCACAGTTACAGTGGCTTCAAAGGAAAGAAAGACTGATAAGCATTAAACGCCACGTGGCTGTGTTGGCCTTAAATGGATTGGGGACATGATAATGGCGTTTTTAACATGAACTTCTTGCATTTTCTTCATGATAGAGGACATAAAATAAAGGTTAAAATTGCATTTTTGAGTATTTCTTTAATCAAATTGTAGTTAATCAGAAGCAGACGGAAAAGCTTGAAGCTGTGACGTACAACGGGTGTTCCACAAGCTCCGTGCTCTGCTCCATTCCGATGTATCCACTTGTAGACGACTCCATCCAGGTACGTCTTAAATGACAAAGCTTTTCTTAATTTGGCTAAATACGGCCTCATCACAATTAAAAGACCACGGGGAATGCATCAAAAATAGCTCAAGAGATAATTGGAGAAGGTCTCCAACTGCTTATTGGGGTTTTCTTTCAAATTAGTTGACTGTAAAACTTGTCTAAATTAAAAATGATAGCAAACTGGTCCAAGTCGATGTTGACTGGACTCCCTGAAAAAGAAAGGAAAGGTGGGTGTGAAGGAGGACAGCTGTAGCTTTTGGACACAAACACTTTCCGAAGAGGACTGCTGAAGTTTCGAAGCAAGGTCATCTCCCCGACTTCAGGCTTTCGTTACTCATGCCTTAAAAACATTAGATTGTGGGTGCTTGATAGGGGAATGATGAGTGTTCACTTGTGTGTCAGTGTGCTTACACATGGGACCAGAGGTTCTTTTAGAGACAGACAGCGTTAAGTTCAGCGAGCGCACACACATAGATAAATCTCTGTCAGGACTCGAAGAGCCTGGGGACACTTTGGAGCTCCTATCTGAGCAGAAGTACGGAGGAGGACATGGCAAGAGAACTCACCATCTTGTGACATTTGTTCTTATCAAGGCCAAAGTATTTTAGGTTGATTGACATAATGAAATATCGTACTTTTTTTTATGACGATTCGAATGTGAAAAATAAGTCCAGCACAGGAGTTTGACCTTCTTGTTGACCGAATGTATTTTAAGCTTAGAATTACAGCAAGAAACGGTAGGCTGGAATCCACTGAACCACGTCTTCAGGCTGCCACAGAAAAAAACAGAAGAACCGATCGTTTATGTACATTTCTCATAAATAAATCCAGTAGAAGTCCAGCGCTTAACTCAGCAAAAAAGCTATAAAATAACCAAAAATCATTTGCAAAAAAATAAGGACAAAAAAAGACCACAATCAAGGTGAATCCGATTCATCACTAGCCACAGTTCGGCATATTCACGTACACCGTCTTTGTTTTAACCACTGCTCGGGGCATGACCAAAAGTGTGCATATAAACCTGGCGTTCCCGTGTGCAGGGGGAGTTTTTAACTATGGAGGACGCAAATGTTGAGAGACCTGCTTCTTTATTTTGAAGAGTTCTACAAAAGCAATGTTGAGCGGCCCACGTTTGATTATTGTGAGGTGCAGCAGCAGCGTCTGACTGACGACAGCTTTTAGCGTCCCGGCACTGTGGCACGAGAAAGCCGTTGCTCCATCTGGAACCAGTGTGAGGGGGTTTAAAGCAGCAAGGGACACTGTGAAAACGTAAAGTGGTAAATTCCGCTGCGTCTCTTACTTTTTTTTTCTTTTAAGATGCAATACACAATAATGCGCTTTGTTTATACAGGCATTTTGAGTATTTTTTGTTTTATCTACATGAATATTTCGAGTTCAAAGATGTAATTTAGGCCTCAATGAGCAAATGTTTTGATGTGATATATATATATATATATATGTATATATATGTTATGTGTGTGTGTATATTTTAAACAACTTTATATGTACTTCAATAAATATATTTTGAAGCTTTTCACAAAATAAATTGCATGCTTGCAGGCGATTGGTCCAAATCAGTCAGAGTCTTTGTTTCTACGGTAACTGTGTTTTTTGGAAGTCCACACACCTACCACTTGAAAGCGGGCAACACGAAATCTGTCAATCCAACATTTCGAACATTCGGTGTGAGACCGCCAACTTTTATTGAGGTATCTGATTGGTCAGTTCATAAATTCAATAGCTTGCACCACAGAAAAAAATATCATAAATAAAGGAGAACGAACAAGAATAGAGGAAGAATGCTTTTTCTTACCAATATAATTGACTAGTAATAGCTGTGTATTTTTTCTATAGAAGTAAAACAGCTTCACGGCTTTTAGCGCTCAAGTGACAGATATGTAATTGAGAGAATCCAGTCGATTTTCAAAACCCGAAGATTTAAAAAAAAAAAAAAAAAAAAAAAAGATTGTTCCGATGTAGTCACCAAACTTTACAGGTCAAATGATCGAAGGTGTAGTTGAGAGATTCTGGATATTTTTCAAAAGAAAATATGTTTCACAAATGGCGGACTATTCGATGCATAAAGCAGTCCGTTGTCACGGTAACACAGTGTGTCGCTGAACCGGCAGACCTCGATTGCAGCAGCAAAGGGAAGCGATATTTGCTGATCGTCACGATGGATTCAATAAAGCATCAGTTAAATGAGAAAATTCACCTCTTACCGATTGTTTTTGTCAAGATCATGAAGCAAAAGTTTGTTTTGAAGAAGCCTGCACAAATATTGTGACCGGAACTTCTTCTGGAACACCCAGTCGCAAATCAGAAAAGAGTATTCTCCCGGACCATTTAAAGTGCACAAACCTGCATATCAGCATCTTTGTTTTCTTGGAGTAATACTGCAGACATTAAAGTCTTTACAGTTCTGCTCTTCTTACTGTTGATGTGTTTTGTGCGCACAAATGAAACTACTGAGTTAACACTTTATAAATTTAAACATTTCAGACAATAAAAATGAAGGGCAACATTTTCTCTCTGCTTTTTTTTTCTCAGAAAGCTGTATATAGTCATAAAATTTACCTCGTAAAACATTATGATTAATCTGATAATTTTTTTTATTCCACTGGCAGCGCTAATTTATATATATATATATATACAAACACATGTAAATGATGCCATTATAAGTACTCTAAACTATACATAGACATATTTTATGCTATACATGTTATATATTATACATACAGTCCATAATACATGGAGTGTTACGTTTGTCAAAAACAGTTTAATTAATTGCTTGAAAAAGAGTGGGAGGAGAAAAAACTGAATATAATATGACTTAAATGGAAATATTTGGCTTCTCCAGTTTGATCCAAATGCTTTAATTGAGTGCTGCTACTTTATGATACTGTGAAATGGAACTCTTAAAAAAAGGGTTAAAGGCTAAAATGGACTTCTGTCGTGCTCTCTCTCTCTCTTTTTCTCTCTCTCTCTCTCTCGCTCTCTCTCTCTCTATATATATATATATAAATCTGTTTTTTATTAAGGCAAATATCAAGTGAAGTTGTTTTATTTGTTTAATTCTTTCATTTTCCTGTGTAAAGTAGTTTTGACTAACATGTCGATGTTTTAATTCCTAGAAAGACAAATTACTCACTGGAAATTGAATTTTTTTCCAAAATCATCCAGAGATATCTACATCTGTCTTTGTATGAAGCCAATTTTATAATAAAGTATGCAAATGTATGCAAGAAAATTCTCAACATACCTTCTCCAAACAAAGAAATGACTAATGCTGTTGTTTCAGGAGGAAAAAAGCATCTTTTTTAGACAGGGACCATCCTATTTTTAAAACATTCAAAAGGTTATTACATTTAAGTGATTGCAAAGCTTCTTCAACTATCTCTTTAGGTTATGTCCACGTGGATCTTACAATGTTTCAAAGATTTTAAGTTGATTAATTGCATTTTGACAGAAATCCCCAAACAAAAGAAACATGCATGACCAATTTTACTTTAAACATTTTCTGTTGAATCTGATCTAAGTTCCAAGTCTGTAAGCCTACAGCAAACATGTGCTTTATGGTGTGTTTGGTACATCACTACAGAGGTTTAATGATGTATCTTCCTCCAAAGCTGAGAGCTTTTCCTACATGTCTAAGTACACCTATGAATGGCTCTGTCACATGTACCGCTAGATGACTGGTGATTCTTTTCCATACCTCCTGCAGTAACACTTTAAAAAGCCCACACTGTGAGCACTGTGACTTTTAAAATGCACGTGTATTCTTTAGGAGCATGTGGCTAGAACCACGTTTTGTCTTTTGGCCTAAAGACTTGACAAAATTAAGGCAGCAGAATAATACTTTAGTGGTGCTTCTACACAAGCTTACTGTCATGTCTGTTTCCTAAATTAAACATGTGAATGGCCCATCCAATGCCCCCTGTACCCTCAGCTCAACTTCATCTCACCCTTGGCTGCTTCTAATTATCTTATAGGATGGGCACCATTAATAATGCATACAGTAAACATGCAGAGTGCTAGCCAATGGATATGAATTAATATCCTGTAGTTGTGTAATCTTTTGCTTAGTATCACAGCTGTCCACCTCATGAAATCTTGATTCAGTGAAGAAATGACTTGCAGGAAAATAGTAGAATAAAGGAACTGCTGTTCACTTCATGACCGTCCTTCATGCACAGACTAGGCTTTTAAGTCATTCTTCTGTAAAGGATGGTAAATGTGATGGTAAAGGATGGTAAACGGCTTTGTATTTGAGCTGTGGCCTGTTGTATCAGATATGATACAAAATGAAATTTATATGTAAAAAAAAAACAATGTTTTTTCTGCTTGTTTGTTCAGAGGGATCTTTAAAGGCTCCAAATCCAAAGAATTTGAATTTTCTGTCTATTATTTAATGGTTCCGGCTTTACAGGGTTAAATAAGTTAGGAAAAAAGAATGGTGTGCTTTTTCTTCTTTAAATGTATTTATTTTAAAGCAACTGTTAAAAAACAAAAAAAAACATCCAGGTACCTATACCTAGTTTTAACTGAAATATGCAGATTGTCATGTTGGTGATTATTCATTGTTTCTTTGGTTGTTTAATCCAGCAGCCATTTGCTGCCTACCGTAGATCTTCCAAAAGTGGCCAGTCTCTAATTGCAGCTACTGTCCAATAAATGCCGGGTCTAAAAGCTACTTGTTACTTTAGACACCAGTCTCTAATAGTGGCCAGGCTACTTTAAGATCAAACTCCCCAACCCTGTGGTGCACAGTCCAGCAGACGCCGGATGTCTGTTGTATTTGTGTTGGGAGCCAGTGTAGCGATGGCGTTTAAACTTTGTGTGGTGGCATACGCCAATGAACATTCTGGTGAAGGATCTGCACAGCATTTGGGGTGGATACAAAACATACCTGAGAATCCTGCAAGCAGATGGGTGACATTGAGAAGATGGCTGCAAAAAAAAGGAGCAACAAGCAAATCATTGCCTAGTGGAAGTGCAAAGGAAGCGAGTAACGAAGGAGAAGAATTGGTTTTAACATGGAATATTGAGCATTATTGGATTATTCCTTCACCGATTTTCCTAATGAAAAAGAATCCGCACTTTTTTTTTTTTTACTTGATTTATATTAATGGTTTTTCTCATGAAAAATAATCTGCACATATTTTTGAATTTAGATCCCCATACGCTACGATGAAATTTTAAATAGTGTTATGTCTACTACCATGATCATTATGTACTTCATCTCTTCACATGAGTCATTGATACTTAAGAATTCTTAATGACCTGTATCTGTGTTAGAAAGGTATAAGTTTCTGATTAGAAGTCATGAACCAGATGATAACTTATGTAAAGAAATGGTACAGTGGAGATTATATAAATTCACTTCCTCCCACTACCTTTCAAAAAATCAATAATTTGATGCCTAATCACTCTATGTTTGATACAATCTCTGATATGAATAGCAGAAATAAACCTTTTTTAATGCAATTCCAATTTGAAATGTATAGAGTGATACATATATTGCCAGACTCTTGCCAATCCACAGCCCTACGTTATTGTTGTTATTGTTTATCATTGTTGTAAATGAAGTGGTTTTTTTTTTTTTTTTTTTTACAGACAATCTTTCTGTGGTTTTGCTGATGATTTAAAGTTGGGTCAATAAATACTCCATTTGATTCTCAACTAGATCCCCTAGACAAACAAAACGGCATAACAGACGTGAGCATGATTTATGAAAACTGAGTTTTGGATAAAAGAGAGTTGAAAACCTCTAGTTAATGAGGACGTCAGAACTCCAAAAAACACAGGATCCACATTGCAGAGGTAGAGCATTAAGCTTGTTGAAGCAAGTATAGGTCTTTTTTTTTTTTTCTCAAAGGAGGGGAAAACACACATTTTTACACAATGAGGTTGGTTAGAGAAGGCGGTGTGGAAAACACCAGCAGCTCTGGAGAATGTCCTTTAGTGACTTTGGCTGATGCAAAAGAGCTCCTTGCTCTTCGTGTCTTACACGTGACTGCACAAATGCAATTGTCTTCACATCACCTCAAGGTCAAGTTAGTGGCCAGGTCATGCAAAATAAATCCATCCAGATTTAGGGGCACAACCCAAGGTCCAGTAACCAAAGAAAGAAAAATCCTAGGAGAGGCAGAGGGCCAAGGTTACTCACTTGGGCGGGTGGACTCAGAAGGGTCAGAAAATGGGTCAAAACAGAAAGGCAGCCCAAAACTGAGCAGGAGAAAGGCAAACACTGAGCACGTGGCATTCAAGTTTGGGAAACCAAAAATGAAGAACAGGGGGAATATTGTAGCACATCAGCCTGATTGGAGAGAAATGCTAGGGGCAAAAGGAAGGCCTTTAAAGTAAAAGCCCAGAAAGACTAATACTGGAACTATGACAATTCTAAAATCAATTAAACAAACAGGAACTAGGACCATGCAAACATTTCTTAAAAAGAGCCTTATTTATTGAAACAATGTTCTTTTAGCAACTGACAACATTTTTAGAAAAAAAATCTGGAAAAAAAATTGTTAAAAGCTGTTTAAGCAATGTACTATTTTAAATTATCTTTTGTACAAAAAGGGAATGCTATCGTTCAGATATAGCCTAAGCAAACTAAGAATAACAGAATAAAAGAGCTGAATCAAGAAACAATCTCCAAAGTTAACTAAACATTGCTGATGATATAGCAAAGAAAAGAATTTGGGATGAATTTGAGCAAAATTCTATACTCTAAAAATTCCACAGATAGAAATAACCTAAGTTGGGCTGGTTTTAACCCAACAACAAGGTTAAAAGGGTCTAGCCCTTTTTGGGTAATTAAAAGAAAACAAAACATAAATTGGGTTTAACTTTAATTATTATAACCCCAACAATCTGAATCCCTACAAAATAATTGCCCCAAAAATTCCCAACTTCAGCCACCCAATAATTGGCTTTTAAGTGTATCAAGATTGTAAGTCTCATCATCACAATCCCTAATTATTCAAAAAAAAAATCTTAATCTGTCAGAATCTAACAAAAAAACATGGTGTTCTGGCACAGAAATAGCTGTTCATTCTACAGAAACTTAGGTTTTGCCTTTTAAGGACTTCTAAGAAACATAGCATTAAATGACCAACGTGGTAAGACTCATCACTCATTTTATTAGTGAAATCCTTGTAGATTTTCAATGTGAGATATTATTGTATGCATGTTTGCAGCTTTAAGGCCCTGTGGGAAAAGCAAAAAAAAAAAAAAAGTTATGTTGACTGCCACAAAACAGAAGCCCAGAGGCTTCAACAACTTGCTATGCCCTTTCATTTGGCTTTTTGTTGCAGTCTTCACCACTGAATGTAAAAAGATGTAAGCAAACCCCTGAGGAAACTTAGCTAGACACTCGTCAAAAACAGCAGGCAGCAAAAAGTTATTTACCAGTGGATAAATTGCAACTGCTACCCATTCACCTAGCGTTCTGGAAGGCAACTGTCCTAATCAAGAGTGAAGTCTTTTGTGACAAAAAGGTGAAATGCCATCCTAAATAATTTAAAACAGTATGAGGAACTGTTACAAAACATTCAGTGGCCTCTGAGTTTGAGATGTTTTTAGATCTAAAAACATTGACCTAACTACAGTCACACAGGATTCATAAACAGGAAAAATAAATAGATGACAAAGGGTCTTGACTACATGGTGGTTCTCCGCAGAGACTAGTCCACAGTCAATGAAAGGATACAATTGGATTTACTGACCTAAACATGGCGGCAATGCAGGTGTATTTTCTACTGACATTTATGGATCTGATCAAGTTGCATTTTCCTTTAAAAAAACTTTGACAGTCCATGTTCCACAGCTATTATTTCAATGGTAGAAATTACCAAGCTTAAAGATGCAGCAGATAAAGAAACCTCTCTAACCTTGTGCACCCATCCAACATTAAAGCGCCAGGGTGGATTATTTTAAGAAAACACAGACTGAGTTTGAAAGTGTGTGAAGACCTCAACTCACTCGACACAGTATGCTTCAACAAGGCAAAAGTCTGGTAAATAAACCCTCCAGGGCTATTGGGGTTTTATATCGCCGCAACTGACAGCACCATTAACCAGCAGTGGTCGATTAATCTTCAAAACGATATCAACGTGACATTCTGGACTAAAAAGAAGAAATACAGATTTTTAATAAATAAATACAATAAAGATTGGTATTGAAGTCAGGTTTAAGAAAAAGTGAAGTGGGAAAGTCCTCAAGCTGTTTACTAGTTAAGTATAATTCAAGGTTAAACTGGCAGTTTAATAACTTCATTTAAAAAAAACTAAATTCTGTCACAATCTGGTAAGATGTTTGCCATTATAAAGACTTTTCTACCTATATGTTGACTTAAACATTTATTCCTACATCTACCGCAATCCGTCTTGCGTAGAATTTTTACTGTAGATGGTTGCTTGCCAACATTTTGGGCTTTTAGTGACAACTGTGAGTGTACCTGTATCTAAAAAGTAGAGGAGTCACTTTATATTGCTGGGAACTGTCATATTGTTTTGAAATAATGTGTTGAATTATGCCTGGAAGGTGAAGTCAAGCTCAAGGTTTCTGCATTTCTTGCAGAATTTGAGTATAAACTGCTTAAAATCCCCTAATTGAAATTTGGATAAATATTAAAGTGTTTTCCGAATAAGAAACTTAGCCTTTATAGAAAAAGACGGGCTTAAATTTGCTTAAATGTCCAACTCTTAGACTAGCTTTCCTACAACTTTATTCTAGTTTTAAGGTAAAACTCTGATGTTGACCTTCTTTGAATTACAAAATCTCTTCAACTATGAACGCAACAAAAGTTATTCCAACAACTGTGAGGCAGAGAAAAGCAGCTCTGCACTGATATGTAGAACTTTACAGGGGTAAAGTGTTGACACAATAACATAAAACAACTGATACTGATGCATAGAAGATCGGCTTTGTGTAGATGTGCAAAAGTTTACATTAGAAATGCATTCATTGCGTAAACGTTATAAGAGTTACAATACTTCCAGAATCATGTTAGTGTGTGTTGCTAGCAACAGCTCCTGTATTATCCTACTGAATGCCCACCCTTAAGCACACTTTGACTAGACAGTGTTCAGACTGGACTGTCGCTACCCAAACACTTGCACATGTAGTCACAGTTGGAAGAAGTTTGATGCGGAAATGTTGAAATGGTGCAAATCTTGCTCCAGATTTTTTCTTTCCTGGGGAGGGGATATTTGGACGGTGATACATACAAATATACACAGCAGCCACATTATGGCGCTAATCGCCCAGAAAAGACACACAAGGGAGGGTACTGGAATGATGTCAAAAATCAGGCATCTTTGATCTGTGACGCAGTAGAGTGGCATAAATTGAAGTACAAGCAAAAATACATCTACATATTAGCACAATGATTTCAGATAGACCACACATGAGCTCCCACATGACCAGCCTTGTGGGTGATATGCGTCCTCGCACAGCGGTCTCTGGCAAAGCCAGGGGAGGCCAAAAAAGAGTCACCAAGGCGTTGAAATTTAGGGAAAGGGTCGGTGAGAATGCAGGAATGAAGGTTTCCATGACAACTAGTTCTGCTTAACGCACTTTCAGCGGATTTGTTTTGGTTCGCTCAAGGGAGAATGTCCTTGGCTTGGGAACGTCTGTTAAAAGATAATTGTTTATGCTGAAGGTCCAGGCTGCATGTGACGGAATATCCGCTGATCGTGGGTCAATTTTCCAGGTTTCCTCCAAGCCGAGCCGTAACTCCCTCCATGTTGGTTTCCATTTTTCCCAGGGAGACTTCGATGCAATGCACGCGGGCAGACAATGCATCCACCTTGGCCTCCAATCCATTGAGTTTATAGGTTTGAGTCGTTACGGCTCCAAGTATCCCATCGCAAAGAACTCCCAGCCCGCCTTTTGTTGTAAGTTGCTTTGCCATATTCCGAAACATCCAGATTCTGCACATTTCAATCAGCAGAAAGCAGGAGATTATTAATCTAAAATTGTCAACATCTTCAACGTTTTTCAGAGAGAATTGTAACAGGAAGAAAATTCTCCATTTGCGGTCATTCACATATCCAGTCCGCTGTCCCACTTCTCATGGTGGAGAGGGTTTGATCAATGGGATTTGCAGCCCAGCAGATTATATCCATTATCGGCTCTATTCCGATATAAGATTCTGTGTTTTATAAATTTGGCCAGGCACAAACCGCAATCATTCATTTCTCCTCCACAATCAATTTTCCAACAGTTGGAACTTCAATGAATTAAGAAGGACGCTACCAAGTCCGAGTCCCTGATTGGTGAAAGTTCAGCCGGTTTAACTTTTTTGTACGTTGAGCCCAAAAACTGACTTAAAAACCTACGTAGTGATGAGTGAACACAAGACTTATGAACGCAGAAACCCAAGATGCACATATATTAGGTTTGCATTGAAAGTGGTGACTTGAACGCACGTTGAAGAGGCTGGTGTGAATGTAGCATCAGAGGGTTAACCACTCTTTACAACAATACATTGTAAAGTAAACTAGTGTTTATTTAGAACTTTTATTCATATATTTTGCAATATATGTTTTGATATGCACTTTTTAAAAATTGATCTCCTTTTAAGTGAATGATCTAAATTCTTCAATGCTAAGCGCTAGATGACACAAATCAAAACAACAACACATGGTTTTGTTTTTTTTTCCATTCCAAAGGGGTTATGTTTTACCATCTTTTGCAAATGATGGTGGCATTAAACCTTTTCCAATTAGCCATCTGGGGGTTGATGGAGAAATAGCTCTCAGAGTGTAATCACTGTTCCCTACCTTGCTTGCCAAACACTGACTAACTTGGCTTGGCTCTCCAGCTTCCCACTTTTAAATGCCCTCATGTGCTTGATAATCACTCTGTGGAAATAGTCACACACCCACTGAGGGGTTTGTGTATATCCCGTTTAATCATTTGTATTTATGACTATCAGCAGAAATGTGTCTGTGTGTACACCACTTTGTGAAGCCTTCTATGCATTTGATGATCAGTAAGTGAAAACATTTAGATTGACTGATTCTTGGTGCCAGTCAGGATTAAGCCGCCGATGAAACCATTCTACTTTGATTACCATTTTGGCATTTAACCTGCGTGGATAACAGGAGGCATCAGTGAGGGAAGGACCCGACACTTGGTGCATGCAGACACACACGCAGTTCAGATAATTGACTCATCATGTCTTTGCCAACACCACCTCCCTGTCTTTTCTCAGCAACTCCCTCCCAACTCGTTCTCACTCTCAGCACTATTGTGTGTTCAGGGCACACCGAAGCTATTTGGATTAGAAGCATCCGCCATGTGTGACGTGTGAAATTCCATCACAATTTATGCTGAAAGGCACCTCTACAGCAGACTACCAAGCAGCATAATATTCTATGCAAATCAAGTGATTATCTGACCTTGAGAGAAATTCCTTCTTTCTGCATTTTTTTATGTGTTTTGTAATGTTCTCAAGCATTTATGGTGAGCTTTAGATATGTCTTTGTAATCATTTTAATCCATTCGATCCATTTCTTTCCTTTTGAAACTATGCAAACGTAAAACAGTAAAAGAAAACTCAAAGAAACACTTCAAGGAAGTGACCAAACAGATAAGGAACTGGCAAAGGACGAATAAAACCAGCAGGCAAATAAGCATTTTTTGAAGTAAGCTATGGAAGACAATCGACGGAAACCAAGTGGGAAATTAGTCGAAGAATACAAGGTCAGAGAACTAAAGAAAAATGCAAAAAAGACAAAAACAATTTCCATACATGGACATAAAGCTAAATATGGGTGCTTCCAAAGCGAGTGTAAAAAGTGAAAACCAATTCTTTGGTTTACTAAAAACCTTAGTTTGTAAGGAAACTCCTAAATGATTATGCAATTAACAGAATTCCAGTGAATTCTGAGGCGGAGAAAAGCAAATCTTTACGTTCGTAAAGTGATTACTTTTGTAAAGTGTTGCATATTGGTACAAAGTCGCTTTTCTCCTCATCAGAATCAACTGATTCAAGTTGATCGCGTAAATGGTGCAAGAGTCGTGGTATGTTAAAGAGCTTGTGTTATTTAGGGGACGTTTTCAATGTTAAAGGGTTAAATACAACAAAGGCTGGAAGTAAAGCCAAGAGCATGTGAGCTCAGCGCTTTGCACTTTCAATGAAAGAAAGGCCTGAAGTAAGCAATCCAGAAAAGTTGTATGTTCTGTTTGTAAATATAAAACATTGATTAAATGAAGACATGTATGAATATGATGGACTAAATCAGGGGTGTCAAACTCCAGGCATTGAGGGCCGTTGTCCAACATGTTTTTCAACTATCCTGCCATAGATGCTCCTCATTGGTTGAACACAACTGATGCAGGTAATCAGCAGCAGATAAGGCGGATTTCTTAGGAACCAGAGGATAGCGGACCTTGAGACCTGGAGTTTGACACTCCTGGACTAAATGGTTTCTTTTTGGAATCTTTATGGATGCTACACCTAAACGGCGAGCTTTTGTAACCAAGGAAAAGTTAAAGGTAGTTTGGTCCACTCTCTGTGCAAACCAATACAAATAAAAATGGAAATTTAGCGCCCTTGTGTGTCTTGTGTGGATGGCGGCGTATGCACACGCAGCAGCTCCTCACTCCCCTGTTTTTCTGTGTTTTTTTTGTTTTTGTGTTTTATCTGTTTTTAACCGAATGCGACCATTCACCCGCGTGGTTCTGCTCGTCATTGGCGGAATGTCAGTTTTGGACCATACTCTGAAGAACGTACTAGTCGAGCTACATGGGTCTGCTCCTGAGGCCCACTCAAGCACTGACCTCTTTTCCTGCAACCAGGCCAGAGTGGAGGCGTCACAGGTGGTGCATGAGGAAAAAAAACAGGGGGAAGAGTGGAGACTTCCAAGCGAGGCTAGCGGCTAGTCCACACGGGCCAGCTATTCTGACCATCACGCAGGCCAACATACAATTACTGGACAATAAACTGGACTACATCGGCCTACTCCACACATCATCCAGGACTGTGAGTGAGTGATGTGTCTTTGTGGAAACGTGGCTGACAGAAAGCATCTGTGTGTTTCCATCTGTGATCCTTGGTGCCGGAATGCTAGTGGAGTTTATGACCATTAAATGCCAGCCATTCTACCTGCCGAGGTAATTTAACTCCATACTGCTGGTACCAACATACATCCTCATCCACAAGATGAACCAACCAGGACTCAACACCTCCCGGTTCAACTGGCTGCTGGAATTTCTGACAGAGAGACCACAGGCAGGTCGATTTGGAAAAAAACACCTCTAGCACGATCACGATGAATACAGGGATCCCCCAAGGATGTGTGCTGAGCCCTCTTCTGTTTACTCTAGTGAATCATGACTGCTCTCCAACATCAAGCTAAAACCTCATTATCAAGTTTGCGGATGACACAACAGTGGTGGGTCTCATAAACTACAATGATGAGACGCCCTTTAGGTGTGAGATGAGCAGGCTAGCTTTGTGGTGCAAAGACTACAGTCTCCATCTGAATGTGGAGATGGCTGTGAACTTCAGGAGAGCTCAAACCTCGCACGCTGCACTGACCATCACCGGTGCTGTTGTGGAAAGGATGAGCTGCACCAATTTCCCGGGTGTGCACATCTCTGAAGACCTGTCATGGAACAACAACGACGCATCGCTGGCCAAAAAGGCCCAAAAATGCCTGTACTTCCTCTGCAAACTTGAAAAGGGCTGGAGTTCCTCCTCCCATCATGCAGACCTTCTAAAGTAGAGCTATCGAGAGCATTCTCACCAGCTGTACATCCGTGTGGTACGGAGCCTGCAGCACATCCTGCAGCGAACTGTGAGAACATCTGAGAAGATCATTGGTGTCTCTCTCTCACTGGCCTCTCAGACATCTACCGCTCCTGCCTCACCCCCCAAAGCCATCAGGATAGCAGGGGACCCATCCCAGAGCCACTTCAGCCTGCTTTCATCAGGGAGGAGACTGCGAAGTCTCCGGGCCAGAACCAGCAGGCTCAAGGACAGTTTCTTACACCAGGTGATAAGGAAACTCAACTCTCTACCAGCCTTAACCCCTTATAACCCCTCATAGCCACTTTTTCACTATTGCCACTTTATTATTCACTCCTATTTGTATATTTGGTACATTTAGAAATGGTCATTATTATTGGCTGTTTGCACTGTGGGTTGAGGGGAAGGAAATTTCATCTGTGCTGTGTATCATGTGTGTCCAGTATATCTGACAATCAAGATGACTTGAATTCAATGACTGTACAGCTTTTACACTTAAAAACTCCGTCTGGATGAAATAATATATAGAAACCTTCAATCACAGCAATCACACACACAATCGAAACAACACTAGGACATTTGTTTTATGAAAAATAAAGCAGATTAGTAAGTAAGTTTGAAAATACAACCTTCATTGACGGTGTGCCCTACAACGCAGAAAATACGGTCCAATCCAACAGTAAGGACAAGGACGTGTTTGGGGCTTTTGAGTGCTTTAAACAGCTTTTCCAGAAGGGCTGTTCACGTTCAAATAATCTGTACGTATGATAAATGATGTTTTCTGGAGAATTTTGTTTTTTTTTAAAAACATAGCCAGGGTTGATCACTCATGAATCTTTTCATCGACACCAGACTGCCAACCCAAAGCTACACTCACCGTTTAAAGACAAAACAAGATTTTAAACAAGATGGTTGGATATGACTTTACTTTTTGAACAGGTTTTTACGCTTCGCATTGTTTGACTTGTAAGATATAAATCTTTCCCTGTACTTTTCTTTTTATAAAACCCCTCCCAGAAAACCTGGCCTCTACAAACTTTACAAAAACTGCAAACTTGCTCTTTAGTATAAATACAATGGCACAATAATAGTTAATGAATAGAACCGTCTTCCAGCATGACATGCAAATAAGCCCTGCCTCTTAAAATTAAACAGAGGTGATTTATAATAGGCTCTCTCTGGGATTGGGATCTTTTTCTTAGAAAACACGCCTGCAGAAAACAGGCAACACAGCAGAGAAATTCTATTCGCTGCCTCTCAAGTTCCTTCCAAAGCCATGAATTGACTCTAACTTAAGTCTAAAAGCAACATTTGTTCCCATTTGTGTTCTTGATGCCTGACAATGATCGCCATCTGGAATTGCGGTTTACTCCTTGTGAAATTGACTGATTATGTGTACGTATTCCATTTTTCTGAGAGATTTAAGCTCCTAAAATATAGAAGGGACTCAGCATCCTCATAGTTCATGAATAACCCTTGCTTTAAGGCAGCGAGAGTGGATTCAGGCAGAGGAGGGGGCAGGCATAAATCTGAGGCTGACACCCTCAGTGAACGTCATTAGTCAGCCGTCACCAACCCTGGCCCTTTGCCACGTCACGAGAACACCACCACTGCCACTGCTCCTCTCCTTCATTGTTTTTTTTTCTCTTTGTCTCTCCCACAAAGCTTTTCTTATTCCCTTATTCCTTTAAAGGATCCGGCAAAATCAGAAGATGGATCATGTTGATCTGGCTCCCTTTGAGACTTAAGGGTAGATGTGTAAAAATAAACTCAAAAATAAACAAGTCGCATTCCTTTTAAGCAGGAAACAAGTATGCAGACTTTTGGCGGAAGGATAATGAAGGCGGTAAAATCCTCATGATTAATTCATAAGTGGGTTTTGATCATCAATTTATGCCACGCTTTCTTTATTTCTCACCCTTCCTCACGCATTTGTAGAAAAAAAACCACAAACTGAGAGAAAAGTGGTGTTCAAAGTAAAAGTAGAAAAATTTCTTTACCGGAGCACAGGGCAATCTATTGTGGCAGGCCGGTGAGAAGGTGATAACGGTGTGTGCTGCTGCAAAGTTCAGAAGATTTCAAAAGGTCCTTTGTACCTCCAGTGAATATGACTAATGCCGGGCAGACCCCGAAAATGGGGGCGGCTCAAATCGTTGCTATTTTCAGAGGTAGAGGATTTTTTTTTTTTTTTTTGGTGAAATGGAGAAAGACGCATAGGCTCTACGGATGTTCCAGTGAACAGCATGCATTCGATTTAACAAACTACAAATAAGCAGCTCTCCATTCCAGAGGACACAATGCTGGATGTCTATAATCCTTCAATGCAGGCCAGTAATCATAAAACGTCAGGGGTCAGACCCAGAATGAATCCAAACACAGATCAACTCCAAAACGCATTTCATTTTACCTTCATATGAACGCTGAGCTGTCAACGTTCATCTGCTGGCCTATTATTAGATGATATATAATAATTTCCTTCTAAAGACTTATCAGAAGCAGGAGAGACTGGAAATAAACAGTTTTTATTCAACACTCAACTTTGTCGCATTAAAGACAATTTACTTATATTTGAATCCTTCATAGTGTGAATGCTGTGTAGCATTCACACGTTTTTGGACGTCCGTATCTCTTTAACTCCTTAGCCTATTTAGCTCATTCAGATATTAAAATATTCAGCTCCTTTAGTAGACAGGCACTCAAAAGTTTCAACTACAAAACTCTTCAACTTTTGAAACTATTCAAATTCAACCAACTACTGCTTTTTAAACTCCATTGAAAAAGCCTTATCTTTAAATCACGTTTTTTTTAACTACAAACTTTTAGCTCTACAAAACAATAGAACTCAAGTAGACTTTCAGCTACAGAAACCATTCGACTTTTAAGCTTTTCAGCAGACTTTTGGCTCCTGAACTTGTATTTTTACTTTTAAAACTCCACACGGTTTTTGAGATATCGCAGGTCAAAGATGACCAGTTAAGATGATCAGTTATAAAATGAAAGTCTTTGCAAAAGGAGTGGCAGTTGAAGTCAGCGTGCCAGCTCTAGCATCTTCAGTGGCCAAGTTCAGCTTACAGCACTCACACTTGCATTATTGTAGATAATGCTATATATTTAGTGTTTTTGCAGATGACTTTGTTTTGCTTGTGTTAAGAGGCTTCATGCTAAAGCATGTCAGCAGTAACAGAAGGTATAGGTACCTAAAAAAAATGTTATCATTTAAAGATTTGTGTTGCCAAATATAAACTACAATCTGAGCAATGTGTTTTGTCATTCTTCTGCATGGGGCAATATGGTTTCCTGCTTTTGCACCGAACAAGCCACCAGAAAACTAAAAACAGATTAGTGCAGACGACTGAGGCACGTAACCCAAAGGGAAACACAAATCTTTATTAATACAAAATATATATGTATTTTTTTTCTAAAGGCCAATGTTAAGATTATTTAAAAACACAAAACTAGAAAAACAAGAACCCCAAACATTCGGTAGTGGGTCATGTCAAAGCCTACGCTAAGTCCTGCCCCACGCCCCCTTCCTCAGCGTGGGAGGAAGAATCCGGGCTCCAGTGAGGCCCAATAAGAGGGTGGTGGAGAGAAGACCTGAGGAGATAGCTCTCAGTCTTACCACGTCACACTAATCCGACGCACAGACGAACAGCAGTCACGGAGCCCTAACGAATGTCCGATTCGGCCCTGATTCACGGCAGAGTGACGAGTCAGAGGCGCCAGGCACCACCTAAGACCCCACACAAAACAGTGGTAAATCCATTATGCATGGCTGCCACAACACCCAGATGCCACTGTTTCTAAAACAAAGAGAAAGAAAAATGCATACAACATATGTGAAATTTCACATATATACACACCACCTGCCACATGCATATGATACATGATGCTTTCTGGGGAGTTTTTATGTTTCACTTTACAAAAACTGCAAACTTGTTTTTTAGCTTACTGTGGGAAGGACTATTTCTGCTTACTTTCTGAACATATTTTGATTAAAAAAACACAATTTAACACCAAAGGGAACATTAAAAAAAAAAAACACTGTGATCTACAGATTTTATTCTAAGAATTAAAAAAGAAGTTATACTCAATCTCCAAATGGAGCTGTTAAGTTCCAAACAGCTCAGTAAAGTTTGACTAAAAGCTTCGAGTTAAATAATAAAGACTGGGTATATATTGTAAAACTTTCAGATAGTATTGTGAGTACCAAAGGGATAATGCCTGACAGAGTGTGCATTTTCCAAAATTAACAGACAATGTGGCAGCTTGAACTTTCCCACGCGATGTTGTCTTTGAAATATTTGGGTCAAATTGGCGACATCTCCCTGGTTGAATGTTGACTACCAACAAATCCTCCAGGAGACCCCGGAGGACGTTTGCTTCCCTGCAGCCAATCAGAATCGAGTATTCACCTGGACCCTGGTCTAATTCTTGTTATTTCGAGTAAAAAGTATTAATATGCTGGAAAAAGGCTTGTCCTCCATCTCTAACGCTCATGTAAGATATGGCCTACTGAGCTGAGAATTTTAGAGCAGGCATGTTTACCTGTTATCTCGATTTGATGAAAAAATAATGTAAGAGTAGACGTACAGTATGAGAGAAATGGACTGTTCCAAGGGAATGCAGTCAATTCAGTCACCATTTATTTTTTGCGGTACTGCTGTTGCCATGTTGAACCAGAAATCACCAGTAAGCAGCCGTTGTTCCAGGTCCCTCTCAGTCTACATTTCTATGGCAACCAATCTTGCCAATCCACTGGAAGCAGGTTCAGGGAATCTGTCAATCAAAAGCTTTGAACGTTCGATGCAGAACCACATAATTTTATCGCGGCATCTAATTGTCCAGTTTATGACTTGAGTAACTTGTGCCATGAAAAAAATATCATGAAAAATAAATAAAACAAGCTTAGCTAGAACATGTTAAGAGAAGGCAAGAATGCTTTTTCTGGGAAATATAATGACATTGTGAGTAATAGCAGTTTATTTATCAATAAAAGTCTTTGAGATTTTGACTTTTTGGGACCAGTACTTCCTATTTGGAACATGGGGGATAAGGGGCACACAGTCCAATTCTCTTATACAGTCAATGTATACATTCTTATTCTAATAATATTACGCAAAATAATTCTACATATTTTTTTTTTGTACGACTAGATTCAAAAAATGAGTTGTATTCATAGCAGTATTACACAATGCGACAACAGGGACAATACTGAAGAAATGAAATGAAAGATTATGACAGCACTGTCACTGTGTTTGGTAACATGCAAAAGCAATTATTTCAAAGGTCAACTTTTAATTTGCTCTTTTTATTAAGAACAAGTGATGGCAGCCTTACCAGTCTGTAGTGTTGCTGATTTCCATGACCCTACCTTCTTTTACTTGTTTTTAATAGTTTCCCTGTTTGTAACAACAACAATTACTTGAAACAGACGGCAGATTCTGGCAACGTGACGGGGTGGCTGTGTACGCACCAGTGTTTTATGAAGATCTGTGTTTTAAATTATGTTTGTTCCAAGTTTGACTGCTTGTTTGTCAGTTGTTCAGGTATGTAGGTGTTTGGGAAACTGATCAGAAGCAGCTCTTTGAAACAATTATTACCAGCTGGTGAATAAACTAGAGGCCCTGTTTGTCTTTGAAACATTAGCGTCAATTATGCCGCATCTCCCAGGTTGACTGTTGATGCACCTCCACCAACAAATCCTACAGGAGACCTTGAGACCTTTTCCTATTGAGCCAACAACACTAAGAATTTGCTTTTGAAACATTATGCTGAGAATTGCCTGTGTGCCGAAGCACCAAACCAATCAGGACCAACTGACAAACTTAAATATGTCTCCACAGAGCTCACGCTTTGTTCTGCAGTCTTCAGGAGCTCAAGTGGGCCAACATTTAGCAGAACAGATGCACAGATTGCAATCAGGAATTCTTCTACAGGGAACATACACCCATATTTTACTGTCAACAAAGATCCAATAACAATGAAAAGCAATAATCCACATATGGTAGATTTGCTTTCCAATTTCAGCTTCCTAAAACCACAAAGCAAGAAACTACACAACCTGAAATTGTTGATATGGCTTTGCTTAAAAGTCTCAACGTTCATCTTGTGAAAAGCTATGACATTTAAGCAGAAAAGGGAAATTAGTCTCAGCACGGTAGCGAGACATTTCTATGCTAAGGACTCACCAGAGTAAATCGGAAACATTTTCCTGCCACAATCATCATAAGTAACAGACTGGGACAAAAGCAGGGTAACATGCCTAGTTTGACTTTTATGCACAAAGCAATTCATCTGTGATAAAAGGAGACTTTATTTCATGTCCTCCTCATTAGATTTACATTACTGTGATTCATAGAAGTTGTTGGTTCATGCTTCATTTATTAAGGCAGTTCCAAGCCTATTCCTGTACAGTCTTCGTCTATCTATTTCCCGAAGTCACCAAACTCTTTTTTTTTTTAAAGCCTCTTAGTGCCATTCCTCTGCTTTAATTCAACTAAACCGCATCCTGATAGATTTAAGGGTGGGCTGGTTGAACAGTTTAATGGCCCTTACATTAAGAGTGTGCAGAAACGCTCTGTATTTCCAACTACCAATTAATGAAGTTCCTCAGCGGTGTTTATGCTCATTCTTTTTACATAGTGTGAGGAAATACGGAAATAACTGCAATATTGCAGATAAAAAGATTTTTTTTTAAAATCGAGGGTATACGGCTGCGGACATGGCTGACAGATGATGATAGTTCGACTCCATGTGGGGACAGTGTATTTGGAAACCCACAGCACGTTTAACAGTGTGTTGGGAATGGATTGTGGTGGTCCCAGCTGGGTTTTAGGTTTAAGGCAGGGATGTGTCTGCCCCAGATGACAGGTGTGCTCTCTGTAATGCATGGATGCTAACTTAGGGGTAATCATAGGCAATGAAATTAGGTCCATTAGTACTGTGAGGACAGTGAAATATGAATACTGCAATGTAAGCCAGGAGTGCCTTTGCTTTTTTTTCTAAGAATTGGCAAAAAGTAAATCAGAGTTTTCCCTAAAGGCTCCAGTTAGTCCATTTTTAACCTGAATGGATGGTGCCAAGTTAAAAATCAGAACACCGGGGCAGTTTTAATATTTTCGAGGACCATTGGATGATTTGCAAATGCTTGAATAGCTTTAATTATGGCAACCACTTCAGCACTAAGGCACCATGTTTTATTTATGCTTGTTCTGTTATTGAAAATGACAGAAATGAACCACGTATTAACTTGCTTGCTGAGTGATTTTTTTAAACAAGCCTTTGCTTCAACAGAATATAGAAAGCAATGCCTCTTCAGGAGACAACACTTGGCATCGTGTGACCAATTGTTGCAACATCCATCTTTTTTTATTGATGCAATAAAGAACATTTAATGGGCTTTTTAAAAACCATATCAGCAAAAGTCTTGAATAAAACAAAGACCCTGCTGCCAGTTCTTTTGTAAACATTTTCCTGATAAAAAAAGTGATGTAAGCAAAAAAAAAAAAAAAAAGTCAAAATAAAAATGAAAAAAGTACTTCTTTAGTTTGACTATTTTTCTGAATTAAACTGGATTTGTTCCAAACTTTTGCCAGAACTTGAAATGCAAAAGCACAAAAGGTACTTCATCCAATTAGATTTGAAAAAGAAAGCACAAAATCTGACGAAGAAAACAAAAAAAAAAAAACAAGGCGGGTTGGTTAAACACTGCTCGGAATCATCACACAAGTGGAGACAGGTGTGCTAATTAGAAGGTGCAGCAAATGGCAAACCGGACAAAACAAAGAAGCTTGGAAAGGTCACAATAAACAAGAACAGAGCAGCAAAAACGAGACAAAAAATAAGCAAAGAATGAAGACACAGGTGTTGATGAAGGAGATGCTCATCTAAGACTCTATACCAACACATAAATCATCTGGGGACTTGTACGTACATTTTACGTTAAGCCAAAAAATGGGAACTAACAATTTGTCAAAAAGAAAAAGTTGCTTAATGCAGTTCGAAAAATTAGAAAAACATTGAATGTTTGCTGCATATTTAATGCAAAGTGCTTTAAATGGTGTTCTTTTCCCTATATAAAAGTCCTATCATCCTTTTGAGTCTAAAGATAATAACTGCAAAAGAATGGAGCCCAATTATAAGTAGAACTTGTACAACCATTCACAGTTGGACAGTTTTTCAGCTGCGGTTTCAAACTGTTTGACTAATTAATGTCAGTTAAATGAGGTCCACCATACTTTTTGAAAGGTAATTATATAATTTTACGATTCACTAACCATTTGTCACCACTGAGTATAAATTAGTTCTCGTCTAACTATTTGTGCTTTAGCACACGAAGAAAAGGCTGAAAGATGAAAGAAATGATCCCATACACGGATCAGAGTTTGAAAACATTTGGCTGAAGATGCCCAGTGGGTGACAGTCGCCAGTTAAAAGCAACGTTGGGATGTTTGGCTTGTTAAAACACTCCAAATGCTTTGTTACTCGCTGAAACAAGCGCACGACAGTGGTCCATCTTGGAAAAGAGGCAAACAGAAGATGGAAAACTGCGTCACATCAACAAAGCAGGTCATCTTGGTTTCTGGGCTTTTCATCATAAGCTGCTCAAATTTCTGATCCAAGCGGATCAGACAGATTTTCTTGGGATAACATCCAACTCCTTTGATGTTATAAAAGGACTAGAGCGCCAACGGCAACGGGCTTTTTTAGTGACTGATGACTGGCCACAGCAAAAACCAACAATTTTTCTTTTTAAAGTATGTCAATGTTTGACTAAAATGGATCAGCAAAAAATTATATTCTAAAGCTGTACACACATGGTTTGCTCCTAAAATATTTAATGACAATCTCAAAATCTACATTTTTGATGCACACCACCTCTGAAGGAAAATTACTTCACATAAATATTTCAGGGCATCCCATCAAATAAACTTGTTTTTTAACTAGTGCTGTTTGTTTATTCAGAATTGTGTGAAACCCCTCAATTCTTGATCCTTACCCTGTCTTATTTTTTTTTCCTCAACCTGTGTCCTGTCAGCAGTTCCTTGCTGTCATATCTACAGTGGGAATTTGGGACTCACTTTTGCCTCAGTGTTGCAAGGCTGAGTGCCCATTGGCCCCATGTCAAACCCCTATTAGAGCCAGAGTATCAGCTGTCGACACGTCAAAAGGATTCTGAGCAGGAGACACTCACAGAAGTGCTTTTTTTTTTTTACTTTTGTTCTACTTCTTTTCATTTATCAAGTCTTGCTGCCTGCCAGAGTCTGAAATCTAGAGATGGAGGGTCTTTGTGAACCCCTGACAGTGTCTGTCACTGAGTCGTATCACGTTCTTTTGCTTGAAGTACTTCTGAGGTGGAGTAATGGAAACTTGGGAAACTTAACGTTACAGATGAGTGAGTCCTTTCCAAAGGGGGAAGATTAACAACTTTTGAGGAATGAGTTGGGGGAAAAGGTTCCAAGATAAAGATAAAGAAATCTCTGAATAAAAAATTGTCCTTTCAAAGGTTTTTTTTTTCTATCTCTCCATTTATCTTCAGTGTTTGGCTTTTTGCACTTTTTCCGTTCAGATGTTTGACCTGCACATACAAAACAATGGATTCCAAAGGGAAAAGGCTTAATAACAATTTGATGAGTTTGAAAACTAAGCTGCTGCTTTGCAAGTTGGGAACATTGTATTGGTTCCTTGAATGATTAGTGTAATGGAGCCTCGACTGAGTTTAGTGTTTGAGCCCAAGTTGTTCGGTCACTGAAGGTTAATGCAGTAAATTGAACATCCCAAAAGGGACTCAAGATTCCCTGTTTCTCCACTGCAGTTAAATTGGAAAGACGGAATCTGCTTGACAAGCGAGCAGTGAATCAAATATCTGAATTGTTAAAACACAGAAAAGGAGGTGGCAGTGAAAGACCCGCTTTAATGAAAGTTGTATTTTTGGCGTTTTTAGCATGTTCTTGTACAATTTTTATCATGATGGAAGACAAATATAAAAATACATTTACGTTGGCATCTGGCTCATAACTGTACGGCTGGATAGCTCCAATATTGCTTGCCATTTTTTTTGCACCGGCAATGTTAGGCTGTGAGCATGTAAACAAAGAGCTCTCAGCAATGGGGTAAGCAGGCTCCACGCCAATGGTCCCGCCCACAGCTCAGAGGCAAGTTTCCAACAAACTCCTGCAGAAACTATCATCTAGAAAACAACAATTTAAAAAAAAGAATGTCTAAAAACGACATCATCATAATTAATAAAACATTGGAAATGCTTTAATGCTCGATCAGAGGCGCGCACGGTGAGGGTGAGATGCTGTGAGTATCGCGAGAGTCGACGAGACGTGTGTGGTGAGTAAACTTGGCGGCGCGAAAAGCGGTTGAACAAACATTTCCGTCTGCTTTTATTTTTCCGCCATATAAGTCATAATTACAACAATATTCACTAAACCTCTAAAAAGATTATTAAGTTCTTGACAGCCTGGAGGACCTGGAGAGCTTCATAGACGAGTGTTATAATACCTTCGTCATGGGGAAGACAAACACCACCACTCCTTCCTCCAAACGCGGCCGTCCTGAAGACTCTCCCGGGGCCGCTTCTTCTCCAGGCAGCAGCATCAGTGAAATCCTGGAGTCCATAGATAAAAAGCTCTCCAGCCTTGATTGCCGCCTAAACCTGCTGGAGATTCTCCATAAAGAGTTCCAAGGCCTGCGAGAGTCCCTGGAGTTCAGCCAGCAGCAGGTGCAGGAGCTCGCAGCGGAGAACCAGGCCCTCAGAGAGACCGTCCAGACTCTAAGAAGCGACACCGCTCGTCTCTCTGAGGAGAACCGCTCCATCAAGGAAACCCTCCTGGATCTTCAGGCGAGGAGCATGAGGGACAACCTGGTCATCTCTGGGATTCCAGAGTAGGCGGGAGAAGACCCGGAGGCCACGGTGAAGTCCTTCATGGAGGTCCAACTGAAGCTCCCCAAGGAGGAGGTCCAGAAGATCTCCTTCCATAGAGTGCACCGACTCGGAGGAAGGAGGTCTGATAACCAGCGTCCGAGACCCATAGTGGCTAAGTTCGAGCACTACAAACAGAAGGAGCTAGTGAGGAGCCGCGGCCGGGAGCTGAAGGGAACACACTTCAGCATCAACGACCAGTTCCCGGCGGAGATCCTCCGGCGCAGGAAGATCCTTTTCCCGCTGAGGAGGAAGCACCTCACCGCCGGGTCTCGAGCGGTTGTCTCAGTGGACAAACTCTTCATTGATGGACGGCTCTTTCGGGACCCCGAGATCACCCCGTGGCTGCGCTGAAGACCCTCAGATGCTGCGATCTGAACCTCCATAATGCGCTGATGAAACCGACTAAACTGATTTAAATTATTGGAAAATCAGTCCATCAATCATCCACACCTCCATCTCGTCAAATCAGTTATTTCTCTCCCCTCTCATGTTTATGTTGTTTTGTTGTGTTTGTTTTTTCTTGTTTTTCTTTTCTCTTTTCCTCTTTTTATTCCCCCCCTCTTCCCCCCTCCTCCTCCTCATATTTAAATCAACTAAAGGCAACACATCCCTGGTAAGTACCCATTTACTCATGCACGAGACATGCGCGCGCACGTACACGCGATCCCGCACGCACTCGCCGACATACCGCAAACACCTCACATAGGCTCATATAGGACACATACAACAAGCCACTCACACAGCCAGGAAACATTCACGCGCACAAGCACACAGCGCTCCTCTGCGCATTGGTCAGCGGGCACGCGCACAGGACTCACAGACGCACGCGCATTACTTAGCATAACACTCTCTCAGTCAGTGTAGTCATGTCCAGTCTGAACATCTTTAGCTGGAATGTGCGTGGACTTGGCTCTGGGCCAAAGAGGCTGAAAGTTTTCAACCATCTGAATGATCTAAAAGCAGATCTAGTTTTACTGCAGGAGACCCACTTATCCAGATCAGCTGATCATCTCCTGTGCTGCTCACAATTCCCATTCATCTACTCAGCTAGTTACAACTCCAAACAAAGAGGAGTTGCTATTTTGATTAATAAAAATATTACATTTACTCATAAGAACACAATTGTTGATCCAGAAGGCAGATTTGTAATTATTAACATATCATTTCAGAATAAAGACTTCTGTATAGCCAGTATCTATGGTCCCAATGCTGATGAATCCTCCTTCTTTCACAGATTCTTCACCTCACTTTCGGTTCATGCTGACTCCACAATAATTATAGGAGGAGACCTCAACTTGGTCCTTGATCCTGAACTTGACAGACTCAGCACAGCAGGACACCAGCGCACATGGCGGTCTGCAAGTATTTTGAAGCAGTACATGGATGAGTTGGGTCTCTGCGACGCTTGGCGCTCATGTCATCCAAACACTAAAGGGTTCACTTTCTTTTCTCCAGTTCACCACTCACAGTCTCGCTTAGACTACTTATTAGTCAGTAATTCTCTTTTAAAAGATATCAAGGATTCCAACATTCATCCAATTATCATTAGTGATCATGCACCAGTTTCTGTAAATATTTCTAGAGATCTACCCACACCTTCTGGCTTAACCTGGAGGTTTAACACTTCGCTGTTAAAAGATCAAGAGTTTATTCAATTCTTTAAAAAAGAGTGGGCAACCTTCTTAGAATTTAATGATACTCCGGATATTTCACCATGTGTTCTTTGGGAAACAGCAAAAGCAGTGATGAGAGGAAAAATTATTTCTTATTCAACAAATAAAAAACACAAAGAGAAAGCAGATTTATTAGAAATAGAAAATAAAATCAAAGATCTAGAGGCTGCTTATGCTGCTTCTGCACAAGAACACATTCTGGGAGATCTGAAAAATTTAAAGCTTCAGTTAAATGACATCATCAATAAACAAACACAATTCCAAATACAAAAACTTCGACTCGAAAATTTTGATAACTCAAACAAATCGGGTAAATTTTTAGCTAATCAGCTTAAAATTAATAAAGAAAAATCAACAATTACCTCTATTATGGACCACACAGGAACTGTCACTCACGAACCGGTTAAAATCAATAAAACGTTTAAAGATTTTTATAAAAACCTATACACATCACAGGTCAATCCATCAGAACAAAGTATTAACTCATTTCTTAATAATGTAACTCTACCCAGATTAAATGAGGATCAAAGCTCAAACTTAGACTCTCCGCTCTCATTGGCTGAACTTCATGAAGCTCTGTTACTGATGCCCAACAACAAAGCTCCAGGGCCTGATGGCTTTCCTGCTGAGTTTTATAAAGAATTCTGGGAACAGCTGGCACAAACTTTTTATAAAATGGTTACTTTTATCAAGGAAAGCCAATCACTGCCACCTCACATGAATTCAGCTGACATAATCCTCCTTCTCAAATCAGAAAAAGATCCCACAATTCCTTCAAGCTATCGCCCCATTTCTCTAATCAATGCAGACGTAAAAATTATATGCAAAGCACTCGCGCAGAGAATGGAAAAAATCACTCCTCATATAATTCATCATGATCAAACTGGTTTCATCAAAGGTAGACACTCAAGTGATAACGTCCGCAGACTTGTTAACATAATAGATTTTGCCACTATTAAAAACCAGGAAACAACCATACTCTCATTGGATGCTGAAAAAGCATTTGACAGAGTAAACTGGAAGTTCCTCATTGCTGCCCTCCATAAGTTTGGGTTTGGGGAATCCTTCATTGATTGGATTAAAATATTATATCACAACCCAAATGCATCAGTCAGAACCAACAAACAGACTTCTGACAGGTTTTTTCTTGGTAGAGGGACCAGACAGGGTTGTCCACTGTCCCCCTCTCTTTTTGCTATATTTATTGAACCTTTGGCTGCAACAATAAGACAGCGCGAGAGCATTAAAGGAATTACAACAAAATACAGTAATCATAAAATTAGTCTTTATGCTGATGACATATTACTTTTTCTAAACAATTCACATTCCATTAGTGAAACAACAACAATTATTAATGAATTTTCCTCTATCTCAGACTACTCAATTAACTGGAACAAATCAGTTTTATTGTCACTGAATGGTAATGTTGAGCAAACAATCTCAATACCAGTCAAATCAGGCAATATCAAATATCTAGGTATTTATTTCTCCCCGAAACTATCAGAACTGGTGCAACTAAACTACACCCCATTACTGAAAAGTATACAGGATGATCTAACCCGCTGGGTCAACCTGCCTCTGTCACTCATGGGTAAGATAGCCACAGTAAAAATGAACATTTTACCCAAAGTTAATTATCTGTTCTCAATGATCCCCACACAACCACCACTAAAATGGTTCAAAACATTAGACTCTGCCATATCCAGCTTCTTATGGAACAATAAACCTGCAAGAATTAGTCTAAAAACTTTAAAATCTAGAAAAAGCTGTGGAGGCTTAGAATTACCTAACTTCCATAACTACTTTCTTGCCAACAGACTGCAGTACCTCTTAAGATGGATAAAAAACAATCCAGAAACCAACCCATGGATGGATCTGGAACAGGCATTTTGTGGAAAGATCAACTTGTCAGATCTACCATTTATAAGCCCAACTATAAAAAAACATGACTGCTACCAGAGTAGTAATATAAGTACTACTTTAACAGCCTGGTGGGATTTTCTTAAAATGTCAAACTCTTCACTACTACCATGCAAAATGACACCCATCTGGAACAACCCAGACATCCTGATAAATAAAAAAATGTTGCACTTCCCTGCTTGGCAAGCAGGGGGCATAAGACTACTCGAGCACTTGATTATCGACAGAAGATTCATAACACACCAAGAACTACAAGAAAACCATGGAATAAATAAATTCTTGGAATATCAGCAACTTAAATCTGTAATTACTAAAACATTTAAATCCAGTGACAATGACTTAAAATTACCAGAACTAGTTACCTCTATGATTAAATTTTCATTGAATAAAACTCTCTCCAAAATATACAAACTCTTATGCAACTTAGATAACGAAGTCTCAATTCCAACAACAAAATGGGATGCAGACTTAGGCAGAAGTACAGACACAAGCTTCTGGTCAGGAAATTTGTCTAAATACCTTTAAATTAACCAAAAGTCCAAACCTACAACTAATACAATTCAAAACTCTTCACAGAATTTACTATACTGGACAGAGGATGTTCAAGATGGGTCTCAAAAACTCAGACATTTGTGAGCATTGTGATAGTAATTTACCTGACAATTACATGCATGCTCTGTGGTTCTGTACACCTGTCCAGGCTCTCTGGCAACAGGTATGTGCTGATTTATCAGTCTGGCTTAAGGTTTCAATCACAGCCTCACCTTCACTTTGTGTGCTGGGTGACATGAGTGCCATCGACACAGAGGGAAGTTTAGCATCTATAATCTTCATAACTCTTTGTATAGCAAAAAAGGCAATTTTATTAAACTGGAAAAACAAGAAAAATATTAGTGTAAGTCATTACATGAATCTGCTATTGGATCATATCAGCTTGGAAAAAATGTCAACTAAGAGCTCAAATAACTTAAAAGGAATTCGGGCTCTCTGGTCTCCCATAGCTAACTCCATAACTTAGGGGGCGGGATTCCTGGGTGTCGCCGCGCCTTGACTGTCTGCCGGGGTCGGGGTCTACCTGGTGCCTGGTGGGGGCAGGGGGGCGCTGTTGGTCGGGGGGTCTGGTCCGGCGCCTGGGTGGGGCAAGCGCGGGGGCCGCATGGTCTCCCGGGCCTGGGCGTGGGGGGGTGTGGGTGGTGCATTGGGTGGGGGTCTGGCTTGGCTGGGGGGGTGGTCTTTTTGCGTGTGCTGGGGGGGCCTTGCGCGGGGCCCTGGCCCTGGGGGGTCTGCCTGCGCTGGATGGGCGGCCCGGCTGCACCTGGGGGCTGGCGTCACTCCTTCTCTGGCCCTGGGACGGGGTGGGGCAACCCTCTTGGGGCCTGCGATTGCTCCAGGTAAAGCCTACCATTGCGGGGTCTGGGGGGAGCGGGCCAGGGGAGGGGATGTCTGTGGGCAAGAGGGGGGGTCCACTACCAGTACGGGACCCTAGGGGCTTCCTCGGGCCCGCTGGTACCTGACCAGGTAGCTACAGGGGCGGTGCTTGGGGGGGGGGCTGGGGCTTGCCCTGGGGGCTGGCCCCCTCTGGGCTCCTCTCTCTTTGTGTGGGGTGGGGGGTGGGGGGCCTGGGGGGTTGGCTCTCGGGCGGTGGGGCCTCTGCCCTGGGGAGACTTGGGCCCAATGCTGGGGGGGGCGGGGGGACGGTTGTTTCATCATCGGGGGTCAGTTTGGTAGCTGTCCCCGACCTTCCCTCCTTCCTCATACGACCACTTATTAGGTTGGAAGGAGGGGCGTGCTTGCGGAATACCTCGAGGGGCCGAGCCACTTGGCAGTGGTCCACCCCTCCCATGGTCTCCGCACAGTTTCGCCCCCTTCTCCTGGTTTTAAATGCACCTTAGACACGTAGGATCCTTGGTGGGGGGTGCTAGGACATCACTGCCAGCAAGCAGGAGATGTCCTCTCAGTGCTCTACCCTCCAATTTTAACTGCACCGTAGACATTTAGGGCTCCTTGGTGAGAGGGCGATTGGACATCCCTGTAAGCAATCAGGAGATGTCCTCAGTGCCGTGCTCGCCAATTTTAACTGCACCCTTTATTACACACACCCATCAATCACAAGAAACACACCTCAACACACACACAAATACATTACACAAGGAAGGTGGGACTACTGATCTTCTGTCCCTTACCCCATCCCTGGTGGAGGGAACAGGGCCTTCAGCGGCGGTGGCCTTGTCTCCTGGGGGTCGGCCTCCTGGGCCCGGCGGCCCCCTCCCCGCACGGGGAGAGGGATCCCTTTGTCCTCTGGCAAGTCCATGAGCGGGGGATCATATTCCATCTGAGCCTGGAGGGTGTCTGTGTCCTTGTGGTGCGGGTTCTGGCCCTTACCCTCGGGTGCCGAGCCCCTTCTGGGTCACAACATTAGGAGAGCCTGGTCAGGCAATGTACACCTTCGGGGACCCCACTGCTCTTGGTCATCCCTTTTCTAGATGGGGGTAGCTGACCCCCATCGTGCTCTCTTCTGGATTTCCGCAGCTGCCTGGAGCTTTGGAGCGGGTCTCCCGTGGGGGGCCCGGGCTCGTACCCGGGGCTGGGGTGGGGGGATGCCCAGAACTCCTGGGTGGTGGTGGGCGGCTTGTCTGGGGTGGTGGGGCTCTCGGGGGTGGGGCCCCGCGCTGGGCCACCTGGCGCGGTGGGAGGGCTGCTCTCCTGACTGGGCTGGGCCTTGCGCTCTGCGCTTCCGTACCTCACTGCACTCGGGTGTTGGGGGCCCGTGTGGCTGTCCTGCGGGCCCTGGTCTGGGTGCTTGGCTGGGCTTCCTGGCGGGTGGATCTCCTCCATTGACCCCACAGTATGGGTGCGGGGGCGGGCCCTGGTCGGCGCGGGTGTCTTGGTGTGGGGATGGCTGGGGGTTCTCCCTCCTTTTTTGTGCATTCCATCATCCACTTCAGCTTAACATAACATTCACCTGAGTACAGGCGTCGGCTCACCTTTGCACCTTCAAATAGTGTGCATGACGGAATGTAATGCTTTACATGTGTTGGTTGGTATGCACAAGTGTGCGTGTGAACTGGATGTGGACAAGTTTGTGAACACTCTCGGAGCCGGCAGGTATGTAACAGCTGAGTGTGTTGACAGGCCGTGCCCATTTTAGACCAACATTCACTATTGCAATGGGTATAAGCTCCAGCATTTTGTTGCCTGTAGATTAACAACTCTACCTTCCCTTCCCTGTAGCCATTCTCTAACTGCTATAATGCACCATCTCTCTTTCCCCCCCTCCATCCCCCAACTCTCTCCTTTTTCCCCTTTCCTTTTCTGTCCGGTCCAACAAAAAAGACACAAATAAAAAATATATATATATTAATAAAGTTTGGTTTAAATTACAAAAGGGGCTTATACCAACATACATTTTGTGTTCGCTATGATTTATAACCCCTGATTGTAAGAGTAAAATCTGTCTAATACAAGAGGTTCTCAGCTCATATCTGTTTGCTCAGCTGTTGGACAGGACAAGTTATAAAAAAAAAAAAAAAAAAAAAAAGGAAATGCTTTAAATGCATCAAAATCTGATCGGAGTGGGACTTTTAATTCAGCTATGTTTACCTTTCTTTAAATGGAAAACATTTGATCTAAAGGAATTGATAAAGCAAATTCACTGTTTCAATTAGAACAGACCATCTTGCATTAAGTTTGCCAAGTTAGAAAAAAATAGTAAATAAAGATAGATGTGGTGATTATCAAAGACAGAAGGTGGACATAAAATGTCCCTGATAGAAGGCTCTCTACACCACATAGAGCTTAAGAGAAGAACTCCACACATTTAAGAATGTATTTCTTCCATCATTGTTACCTTTAACCTCTTAAGACCTAAGCTAGTATTTGAGCCAACCCTCTGAATATGTATTTACAA
>BSAI01000123.1:7357603-7421469 GCA_036245035.1 Adrianichthys oophorus
CAAAGCTCAAGATAACCCCCGTGGTAATATAACCCAAAATGTGGATGCCAGGTCCTAAGAGGTTAAAAGAACCAACCTGTCATAATTTGTCATACTTTCTTCACTCCAAATTGACTTGTGAAGTGATTTTCAATGTTGTTTAACTTTTTTTTTTAACACTCACACTTTTACAAGTTTGGTCTTAAACACATTTAGTGTAAATATTTGTCAAAAAGTCACAAAGAAATCTTTTCTGAGCTCTTCTAAAATACCTTTTCTCACCTCTGCTTCTGGTTGGCTGCAGCTACTTTATGCCTCGTCACTCATCGCATATTGAACGGAAATTTCCATTGACATGCAGCCGCGCAAGCCTGCGCTCTTCAATGCCGGCTGGAGGGGGAAGCTTACCTGTCAGTTTATCTAAATTAGATTTTCATTGATTTCAGCTCTCCCTCTGGTTGTGTCATCACACTGAACCTCAGCTGACTAGACTTTAAATATGAAAGGTAAAATACTCTAAAGGACGAGATACATTTGGCATTTCGTGTTTTGATGACCTATTCTGGCATGTAGCAACGGATCAGCACTGTTAGGTAAGTGATATGATGCACTTGTACAAGTGGTGCAGACTGTATAATAGGTTTTGAGTGGGTCTCTGAATGTGCACAGGGTACAAATCTAAGAGGTTTCATGGGTATTTAGTTTCCTGTTGCTGTAACTGAGTAACGCTAGATTTGCACCGTGACCGCTAACGTGGCACATTTTCGTCCTATCCGAAAAGATCAGCTGGGTCAACATCTCAATTACAGAACGATGATCTAGCATCAGTGTGACTGATGGTACCTGAGTCATATCAATCAATTGTGGAACATAACATGTCCCCAATTTTTTTGGATGTTGGAGGCGTTACGTGTAACTTTTTTTTTCTGCCAGGCATTTTGAAGTATTTTTTTCTACTAATCCTTTTTTGTTTTGTTACTCAATGTGGAGGCCAAGCTCAAAGAGAGCTTTGAGTGATTGTGTTCTATCAGCAATAGTTACGACAATACAACCAAAGATAATGATCTGGGTTTCGTTTTTTACTCGTCTTGGACAATGTACATTTTTCAAACGAAGTAAGAGGTGATGTGCAAAAGTGTTTGTGCCCCATTTATTTTATACATATATATATATAAAGGCAATTTTTAAAAGTGCTCGTTTTCAAATATTTTAATTCATTTTAGAATTAAACCATCCAAAACCACCAGTCTGGCAAAAATTTAAAGTTTTCAAAAAGATCAAAAGCAAAATACCTAAACAAACCTTCTGGGAAGTTAAGACTTGGAACGGATTGATGATCGTCTACATCAAGAAACTGCAAAAGTACAAAATTGTACATTACAATCACAAGCTTTATTAAAAATCATTTTTTGTCTAGTCCTAATTAACCACAATTTGAATAAGAAAATGTCAAAAACACAATTTTTATGAAAGTGGGTTGTTAAATTCAAGTAGTTGAGCTCACTAAAAAGCCATTTAATAACAAAACTAAAAGAAAAGTCAGTTAACATTCGAGTTCCTGATACAATACACATGTGCAGACATCACATTTTGGGTTGTATTACCACAGTCGTTAATTGTCCTTAATTGGGGCTCTGTGACTATGTGTATAGAGGGTTATCCCTTATATTAGAATTTCTAAGAAACTAAGACATTTCAAATGAGAATAAGACATTTCTAAGAAATTAAGAAAGCTTAATCTTAGACGCACATTTAAAAACAATATAACTACCAGGTGAAGTCCATAATGTAACTGCTTGGTAGCTGTCTACACACCACATTTACCCTCTAGGTAAATTGAGGGATTGGAAAGAATTCCAGTTAATACAGATAATTAATAGTTAATAGTTAATACAGATGTTAATACAGTTAATACAGAGTTAATACCGTTGCCAAGTTCTTTCATTGCAATTCAAAAAGTGCCAAATCAAGGGTGCAGCATTTTGACTGATACACTTAAATGGTCTCACTGGGTGTGTTCCAACAACTCCTGGGCTTTTTGTTTCCTTTCAAAGATCAAGGTTAGCAGTCTCAGACCTTTCTAGGATTTCCACAAAAACAAACTAGCCTCACATCAATGGATATCATAGATGTGTAATTTGTCCATTTATTATAAAGTTAAAAGTTGTACCATTCAGGGCTCCAATTGAGTTTTGACAAACTATAAAGCAACAGTTTGGCCCACTGTTATAAAAAAAGAAAAAAAAAAAAAATTTTTGGTGACCTCAGGATGGGCTTCATGACAAGTCTGGCAATAGATTAACAAGATTTACTCCACATCTGTTAGAATTTAAATACCAAACCTATTTATCACTGCAGCCATTTTCCACTGGGAGGTTTGAACCTCTTTGCTTTGTTAAATCCAGGTGGTGGTAAAACATGCACACACTTAAACACACATTCATCATGTAACCTTGCCAATGGATTAACCCACCATAATTAGTCTTGCAGTCGCGGCCAGATAAGAACATCAGTGCTAATTATGGAAATGATTCAAAATACTTCGGTGACATAGCATTGGGATTAATGTCAGTTTTTAAGTTGGAGTGAAAAAAATGTGTTAATTTTTTTGTTTTTTTTTTTTCCCTCAGAAAACCAAAAATATTACCTTTGATTTGCACCTGAAATCAGACAGTTCATCTGGAACGACTCAGCCGTGATTTGTCCGTGAGATCCCATCCCCTTCACTTCTCAGCTTTTTTTACAACAGTGTTGCATTAGTGAAAACAAGCCTGGCTCCAATTTCAAATGCATGGTTAAACATTTGTTTGGCATGACAAAGAAGAAGCATCATTCTGTAATTTGTTTAGACATTTGTGTGTTGTTATCTTTATTTATATTTAGATCAGCAAATTTCCCTCTAGTGTATTTCTTCATCACAAAACTAGATGAGATTATGCAACAGTTTGGCGAGATTATTAATTCAAAACCTCCCATTTTGCATTCAGTTTTATAAAGTTCTACTTGTTTTCTTTAAAAACAGTCATGCTTAATAGATGTTTTTTATGTTGTAAGCCATTTCTGGGAAAATAGCTTGCACAAGCCATATGCTACGTTCACTCCGGGCTTGTGACACTCATTCTTGAACGTACGCTCAGGATTTTTTCCCCCTGGACTGTCGCAACCCGATACTTACGCATGTACCAACAGTTGGAAGAGGTTTGGTTCCCAAAACATGCACGCACGCGTTTACAGAGACCTTTCATTGAAAGTGGACACTTGCTGAGGGCGGTGTGAGTTTAGCTTTAGTCACAACTGCCTTTATGGGTGGATACGGACTGTTTGCGGGTGAAAAATAGGTAAACTTTACAAAAACACAGGTGGCTCACATGAAATATCAAGATTGTAGACCACTTGGTGTGCACAGTGCTCAAGCATATCTCTTACAACCAGCCTGCGAACACCTACACAACACAAAAAGAGTAAGTACGGGTAAAGAAGGTAAGAAACAGCCAACGTCATGTGGATATTTTCCAACACTGTGCACCATGCAAGAAGCCAATTAGTGCTCTTTAAGTGATAAGTACATGCTCTTTGCCCACTGCCTGACTGTAGAAAAAAGGAAAATAGATAATCAGAGCTTAGTGTGTGTGGGCATTCTACAGTATGGGTGTCTTACAGGCACTTAGGCACATCCCATGTGTGCGGCATTTGAGCACGGTCAATGAGGAGCCAGCTTAATTCGAATGTTTCATCAATAACACTCTACTGCACTTTCTACAGTTGATGTTCAGTCGCACAATAAGATGCAGTACAAATGACTTATCTGTTGCCAGTTCCTTGCTATTCTCAAAACAAGTTCATGTGTTTCACCGTCATCTGGACATATTCGACTCAAAATGTCAAGCCAGATGGTCACTCTTTCAGTTCCGTTTCTGCCTATTATTAAATACTTATAAATGATTTCAGTCAAAATACAATGTAATTAACTTTAGGTTTTGCTTAGTTTGATATTTTTATTGCATTTTTTTTTTGTGTGTTGCTCCAAGACGAACAGAATGACGAAATAATACTTTATTTAGCACACGCAGGTAGAATCAAATCATTTTTATTGTCAGTTCCTTGTTACTACTCCAAAAGTCCAACTCCTCAAAACCCAGTTTTAAAAGATGTTACTAAGCTCAGTTCAGCACAAATATACTGTATGTCTAACACAGATGTAGCAGTACAACCTGAGTACACTCCCTTAATTAGGCCAAACCAGAGCTGTCCTGTAATTAGAGTCAGTAGTGGTCTAACTGTGACCCTGGAAGCTGGTAGATTCAGCCTTTTTATCTATCAGCAGGCGGCCACACACTGATCAGCAGACACGTGTTATTTTCAGGTAATACTCTATTTACCAGTAATTATAAGAAATATATTATTTAATGATACTAATGCAGCAGTGAACTTCACAACGCGGGTAGAGCCTCGCAGTGAAAAGCATTTAAATAAACACAGTGATATTGTAATTATTTTGTATGTGTTAACACTACCCCCCCCATATATCTTTTTTTTTTGGGAAAACCAAGAATATTAGAGAAAGCTAAAAATACTTTTTCCATAAACATTCACAAATATTAATTTAGTAAGATATTGAATTACTCATTTAGTAACAACTCACCATTTGGATTTGAATTGCAGATACCTTATTAAAAAAAAAACAAAAAAACAATGAGAATGGCCCGCTTGCTGCTATCAAGTAAATTACTTTAACAAGACCAAAAAAAAAGAAAAAAAGAACTCTTTTGAATGCAGTCTATGGCAAACTTGCAGTAATTTTCAAATTGATATGCTTTCATTAGTTTCCCTCATGGGAAGCTGGAGTGTGTGCTCTGTATGTTCATGCATCGCGGTGGAGAGCTTGTTTTATAGAGGACTTTCAACTGAAACATTATGCCTACCTATACGGGCAGTTTATTCAATATGGCTGATCACAAAAGGATGCAAAGTGCTTAATGAATCATCGAGACACAGTTGTCCTTGAGTGGAAGAAAAACACAAAATGAGCCCCTTGGTGCTAACTCCTTTTTCAATATGTTACAACAGCTGGTTTTTCAACAAAAGGCCCTTAAGCTAAATACATATGGAAGAAGACCACTGTTGTGAATAAAGTACAGATATTATTTGAAGTACAACGTTAAAATGTTGTTTACTGTCCCGAGTAAATCTTTGATCTTTTGACTTACAAATTGATGCAGGTTTGAAAAAAACTGTAACTTAATAAAAGTAGACAGCTCCCATTCAGAGTACTTCATGTTTATTAGGGCTTCTGTTGAACGGGTACAGCCTGAAAATACCTCAGAGACCTAAAAATGTAAGTAACTTACTTGAGGCTCAAACTCAATAAATGCAAACTATTGCTTTTCTAAAGTTATGTCAGTCAAATAACTAATAAGCATGCACCAGGGCTCTGGTGCTTTATCATAAAGAGTTACAACCCTTCACAAAGCTCTGATGCTACATTCACACCGGCCTCTGCAATGTGCGTTCCCTTCCAATAAGAAGTTTATGTAAATGTGTCTAGATGCACATCTCGGGCTTGCACAAGTTTTTAAGTCAGTTTTTGGGCTCTATGTACAAATTAGTTGAAAGTTAACCAACCAAGTTGAACTTTGACCAATCAGGGACTCTGGTAGTGACGTATGGATGGAGTCTTTTTTAATTCATGGAAGTACCAACTTTTTTGAAAAGTGATCAAGAAGGAGAAATTAATAATTGCCATTTGGCTGGAATTATAAGCTTCAAAGTATTTTATATATTGGAATAGAACTGTGAAAGAAAAAGCCTGGAGCAAGATTAGCAAGATTTGTGCCGCTTCGACATTTTGAACCAAACCTCTTCCAGCTGTGAGTACCTGAGCTAGTATCAGGTAGAGACAGTCTGGTGTGAACAAAGTATGCTAAAATGCGTTCAAGAACTCTGAAACTAGAAAAACTATATAATTGCTGAACAAACTTCTTTTTTCCCCCAAAAAAGTCAATAGGGAATTCCTGCTATAGTTGGGTTTGAATTTCGGTAAAAGTCATAATTTGTCCAGCAATTTTAGTTGTTCAAGGACACTGCCTATTTACAGTACATCCAACCTTTACCCACTCCTTGGTCCAATCCAAAGAGAGATCCATTCACGTTTACTGCTATTTTGTTCAAGAGTATTGATTTTAAATCTACTATAAAAGTTTTCTGCTTTTCTCCAATTTTAAAGAGAACAAACCAACAGTTGTGTGAGAAATCCTTCACTAATAACTATAGTGCAACATATAGGGCATTCGCCATGTGATAAAGCTTCCAAAATCCAGTGCACTAGAAATCTCCCAGAAGTCTCTGCAAAAGATCATGGTGCATTGATGCTACTAAATAGACACACATACATTTTTTTTAAATCACCCAAGTTTTCCTTTTCAGAACACAGAGGATTCATTAATATTTTTTTTGTAGAATGTTTATATTTAATAGGTTTTTATTTTGGGAAAGATTATTGGTTTAAAAAAATGTTCTGAGCATGGTTTCTGAATTGCTTTTAAAATCCAGGGAACCAGATAGTACCACATTATATTGATTTTTAGTAGTTAGAGAGTAGGGAGAAAATGTACATTGTCTAAGTATCTTTAAATGTTTTCATTGATGTTGTCAAGTTGAATTTTTATCAGGTGGATTTCCAATCAGCAGCAAAAAAATACAGACTCATTTTGACTCTAAATGCGATCTTTGGGGATTATTAAAAAAAAAAAAAAGCCTTTGTGAACAATTTAGTTGCAGTGAAAATTGGATCTAATATCACAAAAGGGGGCTTTATTTGATGTGGCAGAAAGCAGTGGAATTAATTGAGCTTTAGATTAAACCGTTGCCATGTCAGGGTTCAAAACAAGAACCCATCACATGAACTAACTCAGTCGTATACCTCCAATTTTCCCCCTTGGAGTGCAAATGCCAAATTTGATTTCACTATAGATGAAACAGCCCCCAAAACAAAATGCGACACTGTAATGGGAATCCCGCTGCGTTTACAGGATCAGCACCTTCTCCTACGTTTACTAAAGCTCAGCTGGGTTTGCTCACTTTTAAAGCGCTCCCATCTTTTTTTGTGATCATTTAAAGGTTGTCAGTAGCCCCCAACTAATTCTTTGACCCTTCAAGGAAATACAGAACTCTCAACTTAAAGAATCGTCTTTCAGCATCCTCTACTCAAACCTTTGTTTCAATTTTTAACTTTTAAACCGCCACTGAATGGCTCATAAAAGCATTTAGTTGCTTGCTGTCTAATAACGCAATTGAAGTTAATTGCAGCTCATTAGCGCAGCAGTATTTTATTCTTTTACAACCTGTAATTACTACTGCTGGTGAAATGAACCAGAGAAAACAAACTATGTGTTTTTTGACTGATGAACTAATGACGCCTGAAATCGTTGAAGGAACTTTGGATGCAGAGGTGCTTTCACAGACTTGCTTTGATGCATTTGCATTACCCTTTCCCATGAGTTTACAGCAAAAGCAATTCTGATTGTAGGCATTCAAAGGGTCAGTAATTCTAATTTCGTCAAGCCAGACCATGAAATTATGCAAAAAAAGCTTTGCTTTCCAGTTTGACTTATTTTCTTGTTGTTGGGGTACTTTAAGGTGTCCTTAAATGTTAACGGGAACCTTACGATTCCCCTTCATCAGAACTGAAAACATGTTTCCTCATTTATTTCCATCTATTAGCATGTTGGTGTAGTAACTGCCTCATTAGCGATTCCTGTTGTTCTAAATTGCAAACAACATTGTAGAGACAGAGTTAGAATTTTAATACATGAACACCAGAATCCATATTAAAGCTTTAAGTTTTGTTGAAGAAAAATTAGTCAGAAAGCAACATTGCAAGATTTATTGCTTTTTAGTTTTCTCATTGCAGAATTGTAGTCTAAATCAGGTTCTCACTTTGATGTTTTAGTGTGATTTAAAGTTTGTTTTTTGGATTTGGTTGTTGGAAACAAGAAGACATATGGGACAACATTTATACTGATTGTTAAGTTTTTGGAAATAAAAGAGATGAAAAGAAACTTCCTTCTAATCTTACTAAAGAAAAAAATTATAATCTTACTAATTTGATCTAATTCTTACAGTATGAAGAAAATAAAAGAAGCTCCAAAATGCATTTCAGAGTATTTTGTTTTCCGTTCTATTCTTGTGAATTAGGCTGGAAAAAGATCATTCCTGTTCAGCTTCATTCCGATGGATCATTTGCTGACGACTAGATCCAAGAACGTCTTCCATTTCCTCGTCTGAGCTGGTATCCGGCTAAAACTGTATGGCTCAGTAGCTCCAATATTGTTCGCCTTTTGTGTTGCCCCACTAGTATTGGGTTCGGGTGATGAGGGGCTGTAAGCTATAGCGAGAGTGTGTAAATTGATCAGTGATGGAAAGGGGGCAGGCTTACTCCACACCAACAGTCCTGTCTAAAACTCAGAGACGAATTTCTTAATAAATACTGCTTGTCTGCAGATATCGACACAGGCTTTTTGGTTTTGGCTTAAAAACGGCAATAGTTGTAATTAAAAGACCACTGTGAACGCTTTTAAAATAGATCAAAAGATGATCGGAGTGGTTCTTTAAGTTGATGCTAGCGGCTGAGCACTCGTGTGTGACCGTGGCATTGACCGAGAACTGGAAGGCTTCAAAGATTTTTTTAAAATTAAAATGGGTTCAATTCAAGTAATCAAGACAAAAAAGAAAAGCAAAGAAATCAAGAAATCCCACCCTTCCAATGTTTACATATTTGATTAGTTGCTTGAAAGGGAGTGGGAGGAAGTGAACGTCTCAAATCCCACCCCTATTTTTTTTTTTTTTTTGCTTCGTTTTTTAAAAAGTAAGAATTGGTGCTGATTTGTCAAAAGATAAGATCTCATCTTTGAATACTAATGAGGTTAGAGATGAGGGCAAATTTAAAGGTGAGATTTTGTTTTTTTTTTCAAGAGAGGTTTGTTTTTTACCCACCATCCTCCATCAACCTCTACATTTACGACTTTCAAACCCTTTTCACTTTGCCTCGTCCTTTCCCTTTTCCTCTGCCCTACTTTGTTTCCATTCCTTCACTTTCCCTCCAGTCATCTTGCCCTCGTTTGCCTCCCGCGTCATTTAGAGACTTAGTGTGGCTCAGATTTTTTTGTAATAACTTGCATGGCCTCCAGGATGTTGAGCTGCAGTCTGATTTCGCTTCTAAGTGGCAGTGAACAAATTTGACTGCTCATTCAGTCGCAATATTCGCATACAGATGTAAACTACCAGACACACTCAAAGACGCACAGGCAAAAAAAGGATCACAAACATTTTTTTTTTGCTAAAAAAAAGAAATTTAAAGTTATCTTATTGGTGGATATGCATGAATGTACATCCATTGCCCAGTCTAGTCTCATCCTATTCCCCTTTCCAGCCCATTTTACCCTTTTCTATTTAGCCAGTGTGAAAATTGGTCACAATAATGGATTGCATAGAGCTAGCAATTTTGCACATTACTTATGAGTCATTGCCTTGCATAATGAATGTCAGCTAATGTACTTTTTTTTTTTTGTTAATTCACCACAGATTATTAAAATTGCTCCACTCTTCTGAATCACTACAGATCATCCTTACCATACTGAATGCATATTTTCAGGTGGAAGTTTTGTTTAATGGAAATGCTTTCTGCTTCACAAGACAGGGCGGTCGACCTATGATTGGAAGATTGCAGGTTCGCTTCCCGCCTTGCCCGCCCATGTGTCAAAGTGTCCTTGGACAAGACACAGAACCCCACGTTGCCTCTGGTGGAAGGTTGGCGCCAGTGCTTGGCATTGGAGCTGCCATTGTGTGTGAATTGGACAGTGACTGTAAAGCGCTAAGTAAAATAAGTTAACAGAAGTTCAATGACCTAGGTGTGTCAGATGCCACCAACTCCCTGATGCAAGCCAACACCCATGACTTTGCGCAATTGTTTCTCTTTGTTATTCTGTCCAGTAGCAGTGAACCTACCAGACAAAAGTGCATGTGAGTTAATAGAAGTTGTAACACAATATTAAAGTTTCAGCGAGAGTTGTAACCCTGCTGTCAGATTTGGGTCACATACTTGAGCCTTTTACTCTTGAATGTTTAAAAAAATGCACAGAAAGAGCTTTTCACTCAGACTGGGGTGTATTCAGACTGGAAAAGTCTGCTGCTCCGGATAGAGTCCTGAGCTTTGCGCGTTGTCTGTTTTCAGACTGCTTTGCAACCGGACATTTCTGTTTCAAGCCAAAGCCTGTAAACAAAACCACAAGACCAAAGTCCTCTTCAGTCATTATCCAGGAATTATGAGGGTGGGGCAAAGCAACTAGATAAAGAATAATACAAGCTTTGCAATCCTTGTTGGGATAGTTCACTTATTCAAACGTTTTATTTTGCTGACCAATTTTGAATGTCTGTATCAAGGTCAGAAACAACACTTCTTACTGTGACTTTGTTACGGTGGAGGACTGCTGCGAGGCAGTTACGATGGTAACAGCTATGAAGCTCTGCTAACAAGTGTTTATGACATACAGATTGTTGGGAAAAGCGTGTGAGAAACAGTGAGTATTACTTCAAAAGTTGTTTTAATAAGCCTGCATTCACTCGTCCATCGGTACTCCGCTACTGTGTTTACATCCTGTAAATGCCTGGCTATGGTGGCTGTTTTGGTCCAGTTGTTCCACTCTTGGCTGCACGGTGACACAGTGGTTAGTGGTCTTGCCTCACAGCAAGAAGGCCCCCAGTTCAAATCCTGTCTGGGGGACCTGAAACAGAATCACCAATGTTTAGGTTTTCTCCAGGGACTCCAGTTTCAAAACACGCTTCATAGGTCAATTGGTGACTAAATTGTCCCTAAGTGCGAAAACGAGTGTGTATTGGTCTGTGAATGTGGCCATGTGACAGACTGACAATCTGCCCAGGGTGTACCTTGCCTTCGCCCATGAGTGGCTGGGTTAGGTGCTGGCAGCCCAGTGAACCTGAAAGGGCCCAAATGGGTTTAGAAAATGAATGAATGGCTGTTCCACTCCAAGCACAGAGCCTATTCTGACTGAGGAAACTCAGAGCAAACTGGAGTTCAGTCCGATTGGAAACTAACGAGACCACCTCAAAGGTGGGTAAGAGAGCGTTTTTGTTCTGGATTATCAGGTAAAATGAACTCTGGTTCACTTTAAGCAAGCCAAATGTGTCCAGCCTGAATACACCCTTATGTTTCAAAACTTCTAGAACACTTAGAAAACCAAAAATATGAATTTCAAATCCCACTAATAAATGGGAACATGAACTGAAATTACAAATAACAATCAACAATGAAGTTAACCTAAATTTTTACCAGATAATTGAGAAACCTTATGAGTTTTACCAGCTCAACTGTATAAGTACAAGTTTGGTTTTGCCAGTCAATGACGATGTGGGGATGTCAGTATGGCATTTCCTTGTTTATCACAGGAGTTACATTCTAAAAACAACCTGCGATAAGTGTCGGTAAAGTAGGATTACAGATGTTTTAATGCTAAAAAACTCCACACTCCACACTTTATACACTTTTCTCTTGTGGGCAGGACTGTTGGCGCAAAGTAATCGCAATGAAGCAGAGCAGGAAGTTTGTGATCCGCCGATTGTGGATTCTACGTAACAAATATAACCTTATTTAAACTGCATTATTTTGTCTGCTATTGATTCCCAACTATTTTAATAAATAAAAATTTAGAAGCATGGCTTTAATCCTATTTTTTTCTATACATGTGCTCCATCAAGAGAACAATGCTACAAGGACATAATAACACTAAAAACCCAATTTTCATAGGAGTGGGTCTTAAAACTCTAAAAAGTTCCAACCTTCGCAGAAAAAGAAGTCCAGAAATGTAGGATGAGAACAAAGATCAGGGCGATCAAAGATTTGTGTAAATGTGGTACACTGAAAGCACGCTGTACAGGAAAGACTTCACAGAGGAACTTGATTGACAAGGTCAACATCTAATCAGGACACTGCGCCGTAAAAAAAAAAAAGAGTGAACAAGCTAAAAGACAAACTCCAATGAAGTGAGGGACCACTGCGTACAATGTAATTGTAAATTCAAGTTATGTTTTACACCCCAATAAGCTTTACTATATTGCAGATTTTGCAATGAAAGCATTTTTGTTAGTCATATTGACTGAAGTGAGATGGTAAATTCTAAAGACAGCTGATACTCATTTTAGAAATTTGCTTAAAAATAGAGCAGAAATCCATATCAAGTGATCCTGGACAACATCTTCTTGTTACAAAACTACAATCTGACTTTGTTGCATCTATGAAAAATATAATCAAATACTCATGTGAAGCTAAAAGACGTGAATCAGTGACTTAACATTGTGAGCAAATGCCAAAGCAGCATAAACAGAATGACAGCTACTTCCATGAATGGTTTACAAAATGTTGGGATAAAACTGGCGTGCTTTGAACGCTTTCCTAATTAAGCAGAGGTCTTTTTTTGGAAGGATTTTTTTTTTCTGTTAACTTGGCAGCCACTTTAATCACACTGTGGGCAGCCGTTGACCCAGCTCTGTGTTACTTTGTCTGACAACCTCTGACAGATGCTAATTTGTTATTGTGATGTCCCACAAACAGCGTCACCCGCAGGCATGATTGACATCGTCACTTGTTAACTGCAAAGGGCATAGGCAGGTCTTGATTGAACTTGTGTTTTTTTCCTCTTTCATTTAAAGCTACACAAACTACATATATTTATTTACTTTCAAATAATCCTTGGCGGGCTGCACGGTGGCGCAGTGGTTAGCGCTCCTGCCTCACAGCAAGAAGGTTCCCGGTTCAAGCCCTGGCTGGTGGACCTTTCTGTGTGGAGTTTGCATGTTCTCCCCGTGCATGCGTGGGTTTTCTCCGGGAACTCCGGCTTCCTCCCACCGTCCAAAAACATGCTTCACAGGTTAATTGGTTTCTCTAAATTGTCCCTAGGTGTGACTGTGAGTGTGCATGGGTGTGTGATTGTGGCCCCTGCGACAGACTGGCGACCAGTCCAGGGGTGTCCCCTGCCTTCGCCCATGAGTAGCCGGGTTAGGCTCCAGCAGCCCCGTGACCCCGAAAGGGATAAAGCGGCTTGGAAAATGAATGAATGAATGAATAATCCTTGGCATTGAATAGATGGTCCTAATTTTGAAAACATCTGATTTAAAAACGTATATAAAATAAAATCAGACATGAATGAATGATGTAGTTGAGGTATGGTTACGTCAAAAATAATTTATTCTATTTTTAATTGGGGAAAATGTAAAATGAATATTCCTAAATGTTTATTTTGTTCAAAATTTGGTTTAATTAAGTGGCATTCTAGATTTAATGGTACCTGCAAAACAGAGACATATGATCAGTGTAAAACTGCTCATCCAGGGTTGGATCACAAGAGCAAAACCTAAAGCTAAAAAAAAGAAAATAAAAAAGACAAAGAAAACAAGTATTCATTTGATTGATTTTAATTTGTTTGACTTGATTGCCTTTCAACAATCCACCAACATATCTGTGTTATTAACACAAGTTGACCAAACGTCAACTTTAATTCTCAGCGGAGTACAAATTTTAGTCATTTTTAACCAAACTTGTTTTTCTTTTGTGCCAGATTTTTGAATTAAAAAATTGGAAACATGAACTGTTGAATAATTTAAGGCTTACACAGTAAGTATCAAGTATCAGTTAAAGTTTATAGAGCATTGTTTCTTGTCATCAGCCAACATATTGGGATAATTGCTCAATAAGTGCTTACGTGATATACCCGGAACGTCAGGCTTCATTTTTGTTCCCATTTTCAAATCCTGGTTTTGCATCAAAGTCAGGGATGGAATGAGAGGGGCTTCATTTCATTTCTAAAATGGGTTTTCTATCACAAAATGGCAAAAATAAAAATATTTTAGAAAAAAGGAAGTTAGACATGCAATTCATTTTCAGTCAATAGTTGTTGAGGCACTGACTTTGTAATTCTAAAATGTAAATCGGTTTAAGTGAAATTAAAGTGTTAAAGCGTGTTAATTTAACATAAAGTCCATACGAGTTTGTCTCTCAAAAAACTATTCAGTGACCATTTAGACCGTGTTATATTTTTAAAGCAGTTCTTTAGACTCTGAGCTTTTTTCCGATTCGCCCAATGCCGTTTGCCATAATTGAAACTAACAAGTAGGTATTCAATATCGCCGAGAGTTATTTTAAAGTCTACGTGAAAAGTAATGCACAAATGCAGTTCCAGTTACGTGCCACTCATCCAGACCCACAGTCTTTAATACTACCCGTGGTGCAGAGGTAGAGCAGTCGACCTCTGATAGGAAGACCACAAGTTCCATTCCCGCTTTGCCCACCTATGTGTTGAAGCGTCTTTGGGCGAGACACTGAACCCCACATTGCTCCTGGTGGTTATAGATTGACACCTGACCTGTATTCAGCAGCCATCAGTGTGTGAATGTGTGTGTGAATGGGTCAGCAGGACTGTGACTGTTTAGCGCTTTAGGCCTTCAAAGTAGGTAGTAAAGCGCTTTACAAATATTTATCAGTTTACAACTGATAAACAATGTACACTGCAGTTAGAAATGCATTCTCATGAGTTGTGTATTGTCTTAGAGCACTCAGGCCAGTTTCTGTTGTTCATTGCCATTAACTCGTTTAATGTTGTGGGCGGTTGTGTTGCGAAAGTAGAGCAGTCGACCTCTGATCAGAAGATTGCAGGTTCGATTCCCGCCCTGCTCACCCATGCATTAAAGGGGCCCTGGGCAAGACACTAAGCCCTGCATTGCTCCTGGTGGTTATAGGTTGGCGTCAGTGTTCAGCAGCAAAGCCGCCATCAGTGAGCGATGTGTGTGTTGATGGGACTGTGACTGCAAAGCACTTTGGGCTTTCTAAGAAGGTAATACCACTATATAAGTATACACCATTTGCCATTTAATTGAAGTACAATCTGTTTTTTAAGAAAAAATAAATAAACTAAAAAGAACTAGTGAACAATAAATGACTTATTTTGGGAAAGTGGCTTTCTCAGTAAGGTTGTAGAGTCGGGCAGTGGTTAGCACTCTTGCCTCGATTGTGGTTCAAACCCCAGCTAGGACCTGTGTGCTTTTTCTCCAGTTTTCTTTGACATCCTTCCACAGTTCAAACTCTCTACAATGTCTCTAAGTGTGTATGTGATTGCATGGTTATATATCTACGTGTGGCCTTGTTGTGGACTGGTAAACCATTCAGCATGTGCCCAGTGGCTGGGATAGGCTCCAGCAACCCAAAGCCTTCTGCAATAACTTAAAGGTACGTGGTGTCCAAAATAATTGATTGGGTATGAATAGCTGAAGTATTTATGTAGCTTTAAGTAGGTTTAAAAATAAACAAAGGCTCTACTGTATATGGTGTTGTGAAGTTTTAATGCTCAGAAAATCTATTATTGGAGTTCTGTGATTTCTTGTGACATGCTCAACTGCACTCTTCCAGAGAGTAACGACGCAGAGTAGTTGACCTCCTCCTTCATGGTGCACTGTTAAATTAGTTTACTACCAGCCATCTCAGTTTGAGTTTGGTCCTCATAGCCTCAGGGCAGGTTCAAAGATGCTGCCGCCTCGTTGCTGAAGCTTGAATGTGCTCATCAGCATTTGCATGATGCAGCAGTTTTGCATGTTGTCATCTGCGGGATAAAGGCAACGAAGTTGTCATTTCCTCAGGATTTATACTTCAATAACATTAAAAGTCTCCTCACACTTACAGTGTGGGGTGTAAGGGAGAGCAACATAAACACAGAGCTCTGCACATTTTCAAAGATGGAAAGTCATTTATAGAAGCTGCCTGGCCAGCTGCACACCGTGCATTAGAGACGCTGCAGCGATAGTTTTATAACCAAGAGTACATTTTTTTTAAAAGTCTGCCAGCATGGCTCTGTCTGTCCAAAACGATCCCCCCCAGATTGTGTCAATTTGAAACCGTTATGCGGTTCCATAAATTCCGGCTACATTCACTGGCATTCTTTTTATCATTTCACAGAGCAAAACTTTCTAGCTGTAAGTGTTTGATCTACCTTTAATAGCTACAACGAATAACTTGGACAAGTTTGCTGTAATGAGATATAGTGCTGTGCTAAAGCATTGGCTTGCTTCCTCTTCTACAGTTATTTACCTGGAAGGGATTCACATCAAGTTTTTGCTATGACTCAAGAAAAGTGAGAGTAAATGCAAAACAACACTGCAGAATAAATCTGCTCAGCTCAATGCAAAATATTGAATGACCTGTGAAAAATTCACCTTTTTGAATGAGAAGCATAAAGAGTCGCGGTGAAAACAATCATCCACATATGTAGGAAACTTAAAACAGTAGAGAAACTTCCCAGGAAACTCACACCAACAGCTCATCCAGGAAGTTAGAAAGGAGAAGAACAAAGTGGAAAGAACAACAGATCTCAGTTACGGTCAAATTCAACAACTATGAGGGGCTGTGAAATTATCGATTCAAAGAAAAGTTTAAAGGAAGACCATGAAGCCTAAATGTACGGTACATTTGACAAAAACACATCCACAACTTTGGAAAAGTATAACTATCATTGCAGCTGGATATCTCTGATTTTGCTCACCATTTCTGTTGCACCGCAAATGTGAGCTAGGCGTTAGAAAGATGAAAAAATGATGGAAAATTGCCTCAACAGTCCTGCCGACAGCTAAGAAACAAAATTATGATGAACTACTGCTGTTTCTCCAGAAACTGTCTTAGAAAATGATACAGGTCTTTTGATATATGTATATATATTATTAATAATAATTTCAAAACTGTATTTGGCGTGTGGTAAATAAACATTGTTTGATCTGAATCACTGAAATGTGACCAAACGTATAACCATTTCTAAAAAGGTCAACTTGAAATGATAGATAATGCAGTGACTAATGGTATTCTGGTGTAGGGTCAACCTATCGTCAGAAGTTAATTTACCACAGTCATATTACAGTTAAGACCATTTTGCTACCTTTAACATGATGCAGCTGTTTAAAAATGTGGTAATTTAATGTCAGTGAATAATTATCCAGTCTCTTTTATCCCTTGATCTTTTTCATTTTTTTGTCACTCTTGAGAGACCTTTGCCAGACAGGGTGGCTGATCTTAAAGGTCTTGATGCACCAGGGGTGTCCTTGGCCAGAGTCCAGACTCTACAAAGTGGCCTTAAGTGTTTTAATTGGAATGCTTTTAGTGTCACATCAGGCAGCTGTAACACAGAGTTATTTGTTCTTGTGAAAAGAGAAGGAGGGCAAATCTACAAAAGGTCTCGATCTAATAAAATTGAAAAAGTGGGGCAATCTATCAATTTGAAAGTCACACATCTGACATGCAGAGCATCATCAAAGGTCAGATCAAGCAGTTTCTGTCAAAACTTGAAATTTGAGCTTTTTAAACTGTTAAACCTTCCTCTGCGTGGAGGCAGAAGAAGTGCAAGACAATTTAATTGGGCCAAGTTATGTTTTTAAAGCAAATGAGGTGCTCTAAAGGCTAGGAAGAAATCCTCCCATATCTAGTGTTAATACCAAATGTGCAACCCCTCACCAATCCTCATTGTCTGCTTGACTGTTTGTTTTAGCCTGTCAACCTGACCTAATGCGAGTGTTGACTGACAGCCAAGCTGTGCACTCAAAACTAAAAAGGAAAAAAAAACAACAAAAAAAGCACACCCAGTTGATTGCTGTGCCTCCTGCCCTTCATTGCAGCTGACCTTTCATAAAATAATAAAAACTGCTTTTCAGCTTGCTGCTGTTTATATTGATCATATGTTGGACCAGTAGTGCAAATGAGGCTCACACTGTTGTCACAATTAACAGAGAGCAAACAAAAAATGTAACAAGTAAACTTCAGTCTGTGGTCATTATTAAGAAGATCATGCAGAAATGAAAGAACGTATGGAGTTAAAATAGTTCAATCATAGAAAATGAAACCTTTGCACAATTGCACGCTTTTTTGGTCAGCCAAATACAGTCATTAACCTCAATTTCACATAAACTGTTGAATACTTGACTTTCAGACTATATATTTATACTTATATATTTTTTGTACTTTCAAGTTACATATTTCTGTGCACGGCCAAGAACCGGAGGGGGTGGTTTGGTTGATGCAGTCCAATTGGTCTCGTCACGCCAGAGCCTCTAGCCCTTTGTTGCAGCTGAGTTTGAAAAGGCTGGGTTGATAGTCAGTACTGCCAAATCTGAGGCGATGGTCCTTGACAAGATAAAAGTAGCTTTTACTCTCTGAGTGAGGGGAGAGCTGCTTCTCCAAGGTGGAGATACAGAAGCATCTCACAAGTGAGGAAAGTTTCGGATTAACTGCTAGAACAGTGTGGGATCCGTTCTAATGTGGTTGTTGTACTGGCTCATCCATTGACAACAGAGCAGAGCGAGAAAGCGAGAAAGCTGAGTTCTCAATTTACTGGTCAATTTTTTTTTTTTTTTTGCTACAATCATCAGTGGTCAGGAGCTCCAGGTCGTAAAGGAAAACCAAGGATACAAGAAGCTGAAAGTTGTTTCTGTAGCGGGGAGGCTATCACTGGAGGGAGCTCTGAGAAGAGCCGGCGTTCCTCTCCATCAAGAGAAGCCAGCTAAGGTGGCTCTAGGATCTGGTCCCATAGATCTCCCAACAGGAAGAGACCCGCAACATGGTGGGGTCTTAAGAGTCTCTTACCTGTCAAGGGGTCACCTCAGGATTCACCACCACAACCCTTCCCCAGATAAGCAGGAAATAGATGAATGGGTTTTAGTCTACCCAAGTTTGTCATTTTTAATAAACATCTTCTCTGTCAAGAACTGGTGGTGTGGACACAATATGCAGATGGCCAGGCTTGGTGGCAGAAAATAAAACATTAAATTAATACACGAAAACATTATGAAACTGATGGGTGTGACAGGGCAACTCAGAGACCAGAAACAACATATAAACCAAAAAAAACCACAGACTCCTTAATTTTTGTCAAACTTGCACCAGAAACATTTTTTTAAACTCTTCGATTACTTGCCGTTCTGCCATTTTGCCATTCTGTTCCCATGCAGACAACCTGGTCCCCTCATCTGGTCACTAATAAAATTGACAACAACCGCTGGATCACTGAACTGCAGCCGCCTGCGCAGCTGTAGCTGGGCCAACCGTCTCCCCAAACAACGATGACTGATTTGGACGTTGTTTATGACCAGCAACATTAGCACAATCTCTGCCTGAGTTAGACCACAATTAAAGTCAAAAATTACAAATTGATCTGTTCTTTCGATGTTTGACATTTTCTCTGACAAACTGCAGATTTTTTTTTCCCATGATAGAAAAAAAGTATATTCTTCATGAACTCATTATCATGACAGAACGAAATAAACTATCTTGTTATTTTATTTTAAATGATGATGAAGTAGTTGATGCTGTTATCACAAGAAAATGGTGAGAAAAAAAGTAAGGTATGTTGTTCTCGGCTTCTGTAGATGCCAGCAAAATCAAACAAAAAATGTGTTCTCAACAAGAAGCAGCAGGTTCTACTGGTAGCCCTCCCACATCCCAGGACACACACACAATACATCAAAGGAACTATAAACTCACAGGGAGGTAAGTCATGGAAAATAAGGCAGTGTTGTTATTATAGAATCAAGCATCCATATTTTAAGCCTTTACTCTCTTATCTCTTTTCAGCTGAAATAAAATACTAATCTAAGCTTCCCTCTAGATATGCCTCCGTACAATTTGGGGATTTTTCTCCCGCTGTGCCATTCTGCTCCATAAAGGAATTCTGTGAAATATACTGTTCAGAGTCATATGCTAAGCAAAACACTTCACTGCACATTAAAGACCGTGTTTTTTTTAATAAGCTACATTTGTTGAATAAATTCAATATATTCATCAAATATTTGGAGCTGCTCAAAAATGCATCATAAAGGTAAATAATCAAGTGACTTGACATTGCACCAAAAGGTTATGTAATGGTTTTCCTTTATGGCCTTGGTCCACATTAGAAGCTATTTTTGCAGAAAGTCTATTTTGAGAAAGCTTGTCAAAATATCTGGTATTGAACCCGTGAACTCTGGTGCACTTTTCAAACCCTGAGACCGACTACAGTCTCAGACAATTGCAACAAAGATTGCAGTTAAACACTCTTTTAAAACATTAACAAACCAGTTAAAAGTCAAAATGTAGATATGAATAGTTTGCTGTGCCAGAGAAGACCACATTGAATTTAGCTGTAAATAGAAAGCAAAAAGCATCACCTGCCTAAGTATTAGCTACATGAAAGTATTTCTCATAAGATAACAAATATATTCGACCATTTATTACTGTAAATTCAAACTTAATTCTACAAAGTGGCACATTTTTAGAGGTGGCGCTTCCCAACATCTAGTAGAGCTGTACCCTATTAAAGTGTTTCGTTCAAAACACATAATTTTACGTTAAAAAATACACATTTCTAGATGTATAATGTGAACATATTTTGGTTAAAGTGATTGCTAACGGTTATTCAAAGACGGTGTGCTGGGACAAATCACTGCTTATGTCAAGTACAAAGATGTCATCATAGACTTGCCATACACACCATTGTTGTTCAGATAACTAATTTGACTGAAGTCAGTGAACAAAGTGGCTGAAGACTAGGTTATTTTACTTTACTAGCTTTTACCTCAAGTCAGTAAATTAAAGTTAATGAATTAAAACAGCAAATAATGAGTAATGGAATACTTTTTTCTGGGGTCAAGGGTTGCTATATTTTTATGAGTATACTACTAGTATATGTACTATAATACTAGTTACAATTAGAGAATTATATGTAACACTTTATAACTACCCGCTATAGCTAGTTAACAAGTCATTGTTAAATTGTTCGTTATTGAGTTATAAATGACTTGTTAAAAAATTGCTTAGTTTGTTAAGGATTTATTTCTTCTAGATATACGCTAGATAACAAACAAGCTTTTAGCGAGTCATAAATGACCTGTTCCCTGTATATTATTGATTTCTAACTGCACCTTATTAATTAGTAACACATAATGTTGTAGAATGTAGAATGTAGAAGCTGTTACTAAATTACTTACTAATGACTTGTTAAGAATCAGTTAATATTGTAAACATGTTACTGGGACATTTTTTTTGAGTTGTAGTTGTTAGTAAGTGAGGAACATTACCAACTAACCCTAATCCTAATCCTAACCCTACATTTACAAACCCTTAACAAACTGTTAACTGTTATTTAACAACTCAGTAACGAACAGTTTAATAATGATTTGTTCGGGTTGTTATTATGAAGTGTTACCGAATTATATATAAAAAAAGATCCATTCTCCACTCTGATTCTACAAAGTCTGTGGATCTATAAAAATAAAATATTTTTCAACTCTTTTTTTTTTTCTTTTTGAATCTTTTCCATCAGTTTTCCATTTCTTTAGCTATACTAGCTAAAGGTGGAATAGTCTCATTTATTGTCCACCCCTTTACTTTCCTACTTAGTAAATTGCTGTTAAATAGTCTAAATTGTCTCAACTCAAACTGAAAGTGTACTATATGGTGGTGTGGTAATTCATGCCTGATATTGACAAGGCCCTGGTTTGAATCCCTACTGGATTCTTTCTTTGAAGAGTTTCCATGTCCTTCCTGCGCAAATGTTTTTTTTCTAGGCACTCCAGTGTTCCGCCCACAGTCCAACAATGAACTTTAAGATGAAATATTAGGATGCTATCACATGAAAATGTTGCCATCTGCACAGGTAAAAATATTGAGAGGTGTAGAAATAAGTAAGACACTTTGCTAAAGCTAATCTCCCAGGCAGACTTTCAACCACCCCTTCGTCCAACTTCATCAGTTGATGTAATTTCACAGGAAAGTCATTCTATTTTCCCTGACAATTATCAACTTGTGAGCTGAGCTCAAAACGCTACATTAATCAAACAGATTTGAAAATATCCCAGTGAGTTTATGAAACATTGTTTGCATTGTCCTTAGAACTAGAAAAAAAAGATAAACTGCTAAAGGGTGAAAAAAAGAGCACAAACGTATTTATAATCGGAACATAAATGAAGTATATGGCTGATGGTTTAGAACACAGGGAAAAATGCTGGCTAGATGTTATTGTTATTGACAATTTTTGGACCCAACTGTATGAAAGCATTGAGCTAAACAAGGTTAGTGTGATCTCATCGAGCAAGCGAGGTAAAGCAATTCATCTACTCCCTTCTTTGTCTGCACCAGGGAGTTGGGATCAATATAAGGAAAAGCTGCATCAGACAAAACTAATTGTAGAGCTGAGGGTCAGGCACTTTACCTATTTTTTAAGTGCTTTAAAATGTGTACCAAACACCATACACAGACAAACACATTTGAAAAGAAAAAAAAAAAAAGAAACTAATTGACTGCTTGTCTTTTGAGTCCCTTAAGACAAAAAGAATGGGAGCCCTCAGGTGTCGGACCCACAATACTTTAGGAATTATTGGACTCTTTCACAGCAGGTCTAGTGGTTAGTCTGCCACCTCATGGGAACCAGAGCCATCTGTGACTGTTGTTGCAGGGAATTTGATTACTCTCCCTGGAATCCTTCCTACATTTCAAAGTCAGATTGATTGGGAACTGTGAGGCCAAATACAAGTGCAGAGGATGACTTCCTCTTGATGAATGCTGGAGCCGACTCAAGCCACTGTTTCAGGGAACATTTATACGTCAAAATCGTCCGCTGGCACAACATTGAGTGTCTGAGCTCCTGACGTGTGACCTTGACATTCCATTACAGCATCATATGCTGAAGCTGTGTCCAGCAGACTAATGGATTCAAAAGGCAACTTAGAAAGATGTTGCATGGGTCAATGAAACCACTAAAAGGCCAAACATCATTATTTCAAAACATATTCCATCGTATCGTACTTTAATGTTTAAACAGTGCTTTGTTTAATGTATGGAGCTCTTTCCTGTTGGCTTTTAGAGCAACTTGGATGGTTGAGCAAAGACTGAAAGATGTGATTAATGACCATTTGTAACCCCTCTATTCAGTAAACCCTATGAGCAGAATCTTTGTGAAGTAAGCTGAAACCATTTTTATAAAGACATTTTAATGGTACTTCCCTTGCAAGCATGGCCCATAAATTAAATATCTCAAAACGCATGACTTTGACAAATGCAAAATTATGGTTGTCAAATGCTAAAAGAAAAATCTAAGTATTTGAATGGCAACTTTGTCAAAGTTACCCATCGGAGCTTTGTTAATTCCGAAATTCCCAGTTCTGTTCGAAGAAGACAACAGGTAATAAAACACAGAATGACTGTTGCTAAGAGGTAAAAAGGTCATCTATAAACTATAGCTTGAATTAAAGCTGATATTAAAAGCATTTTTTAACAATAATACAAATAAAGACCTACATACAATAATAGCTGACAACAAATGCAAGGGCAGCAGTAGAATCAGAAAAAAAAAAATACCAGGTGTGAAATGTTTTGCAAAATGGACAATAAAAGCTAATGACCATGCATAAGCAAGTTTTTTTTTTTTTTTTTTTACGTATGATGACAGATGACTTTTATCTTAAAAAGATAAAACCGGTCTTTGGCCAGTTAGAGATGCACAATTTACAAAAAAAAAAAAAAAAAAAAAAATGCAATTAGCAATCATGTCCAATGACATTGGTGTCATTATTGTCAACAGTAAGTCACAGGATAGTTTTATTGATCAACACACATATTATCAACACCACTGGGACTCTTATGTTTTGCTATATTATATTTTTTCTTGAAATTTGAAGGACGTTGACATTTGACGTTAAGACATTTTGCAAGTGACTAAAAAGATTTGGAATCAGCAGAAACTGCAATTACAAACCAAAAACTAAAGACACAACACCAACTAAGATTTATATATGTAAGACACTGATCTAGCAAAGATATTCAGCATTAACCTATGATGTTAATGACTTTAAATCTAAGCAGCAACTCTTTTTATTAGGCAAACATTTTCAACTGCTTATGAACACAAATTTCCAATCAACCACATGGCAGCAACTCGGTGCATTGAGACATGGTCAAGGTGATCTGCTGCAGTTCAAGCCAAGCATCAGAATGGGGAAGAAAGGTGATAGAAGTGACTTTGATCGTGGCATGGTTGTTGGCTCCAGATGGGCTGGTCTGAGTATTTCAGAGAAACATCTCTAGGGTTGACAGAGAATGGTAAAAAAAAATATAGAAAATATCCAATGAGCTGCAGTTCTGTGGACAGAAATGCCTTGTTGATGTCAGAGGTCAGAAGAGAATGGCCAGACTGGTTCCAGCTGATAGAAAGGCAACAGGAACTCAAATAACCATTGGTTACAACAGAGATCTGCAGAAAAACATCTCTGAATGCACAACACGTCCAACATGGAGGCAGATTGACTACAGCAGTAGAAGAACACACTGGGTGTCACTCCTGTCAGCTAAGAACAGAAAACTGAGGCTACAATTCACACAGGAGCACCAAAACTAGACAATAGACGATTGGAAAAACGTCGCCTGGTCTGATGAGTCTCCATTTCTGCTGCCACATTTGGATGGTTAGGTCAGAATTTGGTGGCTTAAATCCACAGTTCAGGCTGGTGGTGGTAGTGTAATGGTGTGGGTAATATTTTCTTGCCACACTTCTGGCCTCTACATACCAACTGAGCATCATTATAGTAACACAGCCTATCTGACGATTGTTGCTGACCATGTCCATCCTTTTATAACCGCAGTGTACTCTCATCTTCTGCTGGTTACTTCCAGCAGGATAAGACTCCATGTCATAAAGCTGGAATCCTCTCAGACTGGTTTCTTGAACATGACGATGAGTCCACTGGACTCTAATGACCTCCACAGTCACCAGATCTCAACCCAATAGAAAAGCTTTGGGATGTGGTGGAACGCGAGATCGGCATCATGGATGTGCAGCCGACAAATCTGCAGAAACTGCATGATGCTATCATGTTAATACTAGCATGGTTTTCCTTTAAAAGTAACAGATGAGTGTATATATATATATATATTGCACCGTATCCTGTTATCAGATTCTATTAAATACACACACAGAGCTCCAGCATTGGCTTCCTTTTTAATAAATATAAACTGGATTATGGTAATGTGTTTAAAGCTGAATTGTTTTATGTAATGCTTGTTTTTTTTTCTCTTCCAGATTTGTTTAGCCTTCAGAATTGAAGAAAGCGTACCTTCTTTTCCACATACAGTTGCTTCTAAATGATAAAGTGCCTCTATGTTACGTGCACGTTGCATCGCCAAACCTAATCGCATCAACCGAGTCTCATGAGCTACCAGGAATATGGCATAATCATCTGTAGACATCCAGCTATCGCAGATTTCATTGGCTCAAATTAAATATGTGGTATCAGTACTCAATTGTGAAAGGAAATTGCTGCTTCATTAGATTCTAACTGACCCTTCTTTGTTCTGCTGGGCGGACGAGAGGAAGCACGGGGTATTATAGTGTTGGCATGAGGCAGTGGAGAAGAGCTTGGACGGGACTGTGAGGATACACAGTTTAAAACAATAGGGTTTTCTTATGAAATTCTAATTTGCTTTAAGCTACATTTGGTGAATGTAGCTTTAAAAATTGTCGATTAATGTGCATTTTATGACATTGCTTGTACTCTGTTAAAAAAGCAATGTTCAAAAACAACCAAAAACTCCCCTTAAATTGCTAAAAACAAACTGTTCATTGATAAAAATAGATACATAACTTTACACATGTATATCGTAAACCTTCCTCTTGCTAATAAAGTCAAACTCAGTGATTAAAACTATCAGTTAAATCTCTAAATTAGCTGGAAAAAAACTACTTTTGATCATTTGACTTCTTTTAAATTAGAGAATAATGTGAAGCTACACCAAAATCTAAAAGGAGCTAAAATGTCCTCTACATATATATTCAGAACCATCTTCCCATTAGACTCCCATCCCCTTCACCCCTCTGGTAATGCCTGAGGCAAACAAGTGATACATGGTGATCATTGGTAATAAAAATTTGGCCACCCCTATATATGACACAAAACGTACCTATTGAAAGCCATTTCTGCTCCAGTGATTACACAAAAGAAGTGCTTACATTTGCACAGTTGTCTCAATAACAGTCTCATTTTGCCTTGTTGTTGTGCTGAGAAATATGCCTCCACACATGACTTGATAGAAAAGAAAAAGCTTTCCATTTCATTGCTGAAACTCATTTTTCAAAACAAATCAGTCTTACAGAGCAGGTGAAAATCTTCACTTGCAAAAGAAAATGGGACATGATTTTTTTGCATCACTGTGGGAAGACAACAACTATGTTGAGCCACAAGCAAAAGGACTTTGCTGTAAGAACATCTGAAACAAGTCTGAGAACAGAATATTCAAAGCTAAGGTCTATTCACCGGGCTGCTAGTTGCTAAAAAAAAGTATTTTTTCAATAAAAATCAGAAACTACCCATGCATTCACTTTAAGTTGTCCAAAATATGAATTTGGTCTAATATATTACCATATAAAAGGCTCTGAAGCAGTCAACTTATTTTTTTTTTTTTGTTTTTAGAAATGTATTTGTGAGTCTGAATGAATGAAATGTCTGAAAGTTTGAGTCTTTTGCTCGAAGCTCTTTTTGACGGGCTGTCAGTTATGTTAGTCGTTGGCTATTACATACTGCTGTGGCAGAAAACCTTAAAGACAAGAAATGTTAGCAGTTTTTGACCATCAGTTGGCTGCAGATGACTGGGTTGAGCTGCCATCTGCCAACTGATTAGTCAGGGGTTCAACTCCCTGGAAGACAGGAATTGCTTCCTTGAAAAAGACACTTAACCCACAAAGTCATGAGTTATTGAAGAATAAAGCCTAAAGTAAGTTTGATAAAAGTGATAATTGTAAATATACTAAAAAGCTCAATATTTGCAGTGTTTTGGTTTTGTGAATAGATATAAAGTATTCATAGGTGTGATGACTGAACGCAAAAATAAAATCTGACATCTTCAGAGCGTTTTAGTGTGATTTCCAGTTAAAATAGAGTCTAATCGCCATGGTTTGTGGTCACAGTGTTCCTTTTACACTGATGTTAGTTTTCCTACCAATAGCTATTCAAATATGGTGTGATAGGACACATCATTGCATAAGGAAACCTTTAGCAAAAAGTAGTCTGTTTAAGTGTACTGCAAGTATACTTAGACCCAGTGTTGGGTAAGTTAGTTCTAAAAAGTAATCAACTACTTTACTTAGTTACTGGATCAAAATTGTCATAAAATTACTTTACTCATTACCTATTTGAAAAAGTAAGTCACTACTCGTTACTTTACTTTTTTTGCAACTCTTATACAAATTCTCAAGGGAATAAAAGCTTCGCACAAACAAGATCTTCCCGTCTTTCTTTTAATAGAGCTCCTTTGAAAAATAGATTTCTAATCTCAATAGGACTTATATGGTTAAACAAAGGTACTTTCATGAAATAAAATAAAAATAAATAAAATTTAAAAAACTAAATTTTTAAAGCAATAACCTTGTGCAAGGAATGAACATGATTCAAGACATAACCTGGCTTCATTTGAAGTCAGACAACACTGTGACACAAAAATAAGTTACTGTTACAACATATGTGGTCTATGCTACAGCTCACAGTCAGATGTTACATCATATTCATCTCTATCAAATCTGCAACCAAGCCAGTTTTTTGAAAACACAAAGAACTATAAAATGCCTCCATGTTCATTCTGGACAACTTTATATATTCCATGACAATGAGTTGCACCCAACGCATCGGTCTCTCTCTCTCTACATCAGTCTTTTGTGCACAGTTCTGCACGGCTGCAGGTCTATCAAACTATGCACCCCCTACCCACCCCCGCAGAGCGCATTCTCAAATTGATCAGTCACGTGCAGCTTAGAGGGAAAAAGAAAGAAAGAAAGAAAAGGTGAATTAATATAGTAAAAAAAAAAAAAAAAAAATCGTCTCAGAGTCCCAGGAAGAAGCGGCCTACAAAACCTAAGTAACAAAGTAATGAGGGTTTCTATAGTCCAGTAACTGTAATTAATTACCGAAATTTGAACTGTAATTTGTTAACGTTAATCTGTTACTGACAAAAGTAATTAAATGACAGTAATTCATGACTTTGTAATCCATTACCCCCAACACCACTTAGACCTTACCAAAAGCAAGGCAGTAGGCCTATATCTGAAGTTGTATTTTTAAATAATATCTAATAATGCCTGCGGTGGCTCGGGCATCTGGTTCGGATGCCTCCTGGACGCCTCCCTGGGGAGTTGTTCTGGGCATGTCCCACTGAGCAGAAGCCCTGGGGAAGACCCAGGACATGCTGGAGAGACTACGCCTCTCGGCTGGCCTGGGAACGTCTTGGCATCCCCACAGAGGAGCAGGAGGAAGTGGCCAGGGGGAGGGAAGTCTGGGCATCTTTGCTTAGACTGCTGCCCCTGCGACCTGGTCCCGAATGAGCGGAAGAAGATGGATGGATGGATGGATGGATGGATGGATTTATTATCTTTTTATTTCAAACTTCAAATGTTACAATTTGTTCTGAAGACATATTCAGTTTGTATTTTTTCCTACACATACATGGGCTAAAGTATGGTTGCTATACTTATACTCAAGCACACTTCAATGTTGCCATTTTTGTAGCACGGCTAATGTTAGCTTGGGTTTGTAAGCGGCTGTGAGCTAGCGGGAGAGCGTGTCAAGAAAGGGATCATGGGAAACCAGCACAGGCTTACTTCCGTGTCAATAGTCCTGCCCACAACTCTACTATGAACTATTACAACTCTCCAGAAACTGTCTCAACAAACAACACAGTTTTTTTTTTGGCTAAAAACTGCCTCATAATAATAATTAAAAGACCATTGCAAATCCTTTTCCAAAAGAAGATTGGAGTGGGACTTAAACAAAATCAACATCAAATACTACTTTTTGTTATGGGCAGTACTAAAGGTAACTTAGCATACCCCCCAACAGAAAACAACTGTTCAGATAAGTTACTTGATTTGAGCCATAGGACTAAATGACCTCAAGGGCTCAGTGATTTAGTTCAATGGTTTTCATCTCCAGTCAGTAATCTGAAGTCTAAAGTAAAATAGTGAAAATAATAAGCTGTGGAATACTATCTTTTTTGTTCCATAGCTGGCATTTTTGTGCACATACCATGCAATAAAATCACATATGCAACACTAGTGACTTGAAAATGCAAATCTTTACCATCTGAAAACGTTATTTATGTTTGGGAGAGTTGGAAATCAATATTTAAGCATGAGACTTGATTGTAAAGCTGATCTGTAATCCATACTGATTTTATCACTATCAAAAGGTCTATCAAAATACAAAAAAAAAAAAAAAACTCTTTTAAGTAATAATCTTTTTTGTTTAATTTTCTTTTGAACATCTTTTTTAGCTAGGCTAGCTAAAACATAAATTAGATTCGTCTAAAAAGTAACTTGCTTACATGGATGGAAAAGTTGAGATAAAAAGCAACGCGGGCTTTGAAAATTAATTTGACCTGGTCCCCTATTTGACCAGCAACATTTCTTAGACTTATAAAAACTGTAATGTATTAATAATCCAGCAAAATTTGAAGGAGTTGAAAAAGTTGTCTTCTCATTGAGACTTCAATGACACATTTTAGTTGGTGGTTGATGAAAAAAAGAAGCTGTATACATGTTATTCTGCTTTGTGAAAGGCACTGTAATTTTAGGAACATGTAATAACTACTCAAATAAGAAAATTCCTTTCATTCAAGCTCAAAACGATGACTTTCTGTGTCACTGTGACAAACCACCCAAGAAGAGTCATCCATATCACAGCACTCTCCAAATTGCATAAATCTAAAAAGTAATTACAAAACCAAAATGTAGTGGTGCAATTTTGTCCTCTATTCTTGTATTACCTTTGCACTTTGTCATTTTGCACTTTTTCTAAATCACAGGAGGGTGAACAAAGTTGCAACCTCTTATGTACTTTGCAGTCAGAGTCCTTCTTTCACGTCACATGAAAAGCACTGAAAGTAGCACTCTATTCCCATCCTCTCTCTGTGCTGCAATTTCGCATTCAAGCTGTACCGACATGCTGGAAGGCTTGACCTCAAGGGAAGCCCTATTGTCAAGCTGGGTCTGATTTGCAGGAATAGCAATCTGACCAGCAGCAGCTTGCAGCAACAAGAGGTGACCTTACACCTTACTAGCCAAAACACAAAAGAGAGGTGTGGACACCCCTGGTAGGTACAAAGCTTTGATAGAATAGGTTAGAGCAGACAAGCCGGGCTTGAGTCCCTGATGTTTGAAGTTTTACTTTAATGAAGGCAGCTTTATCTTGTCTGGTAAAATACCAAGAGGCCTGTCAACCTACATAGGGTTTACTCTACCTCTGGCCAACTTACAGAAGAAGGACTCTACTCACCCAGCATCCCTCAATAGGATACAACAGGTATTAAATGATTGCAAAAGCATGTATGCCTAAAAACAAATACAACATTGTCAAACATGTCTAATCTAAAATTAAAAAAAAGGGCAGAAACATATACATGAATATTCATGACCAAGCACTCTGATATAAGTGTTATGAACCAATGCCCACACAGTATGACTTTGGAATTGTCTGTAGCATTGAAATGTAGACTGCCGCTGCACAACCTTCAAAAGTGCCCAGGCGGTCACTCCCCGAAAAAAAATAAAAAAATAACTGTCCAGTCCCTTGTCTTTTTCCTAAAACCTCAACTGCTGCCGCACAGCATGTAAATTCCACTGCATTTATCAACATGGTGTTGGTGTTGCAATTACTGAAGGGATACATACCAATTCTGTTGACCGAGAAATACAATCTCGTCAGTGGTGGTAAATGGCAAATACTTAGTACTTTTTCACCTTCAGCACCCACAATGCTTTACAGGCCCACAAGGACTACAAGGAGTACGTTGGATTCAGTGTTTTGACCAAGAAAATTTTAGACAAGGACACTTTGGGAACCCAACTTGCAATCTTCCGATCAGAGATTAACTGTTCTACCTCTGCACCACAGCCCAGACAAAAGCTGTTCTAAAAAATGCCATATTTTTAGGAAAACAATCTGTGATGTTATAACTTCCATGTTTTTATTTCATTAAATATTTCTTCAGAGTCCTTTTGACTCTTTGAGTGAGTTCTTCATTTTGAAGATTTACCAAAGAGTTTTCATAACAGCCCAGATTCCCAGTCAAATGCTTTCAAATAAAAAGAAGCCTTTCTTTCTCAAAATAAAGAGCATTTCAAAAGAATAACTGTATCATTTCCTAAACAAATGTGCAAGAGAGTAACGATAACTGCCCAGCTCTGAAGTGGTAAAAGAGCTGGACCTATCCATGTGCAAAATAATGGGAGACCATGCTGATAAATATTGAACATTCTCTAATGAAAGAAGATCAAAAAGCCTGAGCTGAAGACGAGCGGAGTCGACACATCTTGATATAAATAAAACATGGGATACCGCAGGCTTCTGGTCCCAACCCAGATTTAATGAGAAAAAAAATAAACACATATGGTGAGATTCAACTTTGCAGCAACCTCACAGATTATTTCACATCAGGCAGAGCTAGCAGGGAGAGCTCTAAAGGTGATTGGAAGACAACCCATTAAAGTGTTTGCTTCATTTACAGTTCAGGACAAGTGTTGGGGAAAATTTAGTGGCAAAAAATCTGTACAAAGTTCAGAACTGTGGGAAATGTATAATGTTAAGAGACTATGTCAAAGTTACATACATTTTTAAGAAATTTAAAGACAAATTAGCGAACTGGTGCGACGTGTCTTTAAATGTCATAAACAGGAAGAGACTTGCATTGGTAAAAGTACTGCAGAATGACACATCTACAACCATCTACAACCATTAGCTGAGCAAAATAAATGTTGCTACCCAGTATTTAAATTTAAACCATATGTCTATAATGTTCTTTACTAATCTTCAACTAAGACAAACAATATCTTGTATATAGTATATCTATTTTACAGCATATAAATATTAAGGCTGTCAACATGAACACATTGACTCATCCAATTAATTAATTTTAAAAAAGTGTTACTATTTATTAACGCTGATTAATTATACGTCAGAAAGTGATGCTTGCTTCCACGGCGTACGTTAATGCACACTTTGTCAGTAACTATTCCGCTAAATATTTGATCCATTTTTTTCTTTATTCTTTTTTTTTTGTTTAGATCACTTTCTCACAAAAAGCAAACTATTCGATTGGTGGTGTGGCCCGTTGTCGCTGTAACATGAGAATGTGTTGCTGGACCTCGACTGCAGGGGCTAAGAAAAGTGATATCTATGCTGATCGTCATGATAGATTCAATAAAGCATCAGTTCAGAGAGAAAGTTCACCTCTTACCACTTGTTTTTGTCCGGTAGATGAAACAAAAAATGTGTTTTAAAGAAGCCTGCAGTGATGTAGAACATTTGGGCTATGTGACCGGAACTTCTATTTTAGCTGTGCAGCAACACCTAGCAGCCAATCAGATTTGAGTATTCACCCGGACCATTTAAAGTGCAGAAACACAATGTTTGTTTCATATGGCTGTATATCAGCATCTTTGTTTTTGTTGAGTAATACTGCAGACATTCAAATCTTCAGAGTTCTGCTAATCTCACTGTGTTTTGTGCACACAATTTACATTTCTGGGATATCTGAGTCAACAATTCACAAATTAAAACATTTCAGACAATAAAAATAAAGGAAAAATGTTCCCTTTGGCCTTTTTTTCTTCAAAAGCCGCATACTGTGGCATAAAATGTATCTGGTAAAACATTGTGATTAATCACGATCCAAAATTGTCTTTTTTTTTAATCGATTGACAGAACTAGTAAAAACAATGTCTCCTTTGCCATCTGCCGTAGGAGGATTTCCTTTTACAAGTGTAGCAGCAGTGATACATTTTGATACAGTCTTTCACCACAGTGAAGCAGTACAAGAGCCTATAACACATTTAAACAAAACTCCAAATACATTTTCTGTGCCAGTCTGTGCTGGTAAGAATCAGAACAGCCCAAGTCCCTGTGAGCCCTGACAAAATAATAAGTAAAACAGTTTCAGAGAATTCAGCCACAACAAAGGTAAATCTTTCTTCCCAGAGCATCGCACCTCTGACCTGAGAGGCTGGCCCTACCAGAATAGTTGAACCGTGTGTTGGCGAAAGGTGCAGTGACCTCCAGCAGGTAGGCAGCGTGAGCAAAGTGTCCTGTTATGTGTTCCGTTATGGCATCACAGCTTTGGCTGAATCCCCAGCTAAATGCTTTATCTTGAAACCTGGCAAGGAGCTTTTGTTTTGGTAAATACAAAGGCTGGAATTTTATTTATATTTTCCTGCAACAAACGCAACTTCCACCATCGTCCAAAAAGCTCTCCTTCTGCCGCATAACTAAAAATGTAAACTTACTGATGTCCAACAGTGAAATGGAATTTGTGTTTGTTAACTAATTCAATTGTGCCGTTTATTGCCAGATATCCCTACTCTAAACAGTATTATTTAACAGAAAGTTTCCACATCTGCTAATAATTCTTCATTTTCTCAGAGGGCCATTTTAATTATGATGAAACCCACACAGCATCAAAAACTTGAGTTGCACCAGATGTCATGACTAAAAACAACGTAAGTCACAAACTAGACAGCAGGAAATAATAGTAAAAGAGGATCACATTCAGTAATGTTTTTTTGGCATTTTGCAATGATTTTTTTTCCTTTAAAACCCCAAACCCAACTGTCAACAGCAAAGAAAGAGAAAGGTAAAGCAAGGAAAGCACAGCTTCTTTAGCACGGAAATGTATTGGCTCCCCTATTAGCATCCGAAATGCGTCCATAGATCACTGTGCTGAAAATTGAAAGTTTATTCTAAAAGGGCCCCTGATTTATTCAAAAATGTGACTCCAAGGCTTTAGCTGGGAGGGAGAATGCTTTGTCCGAGGCAACTGGAGGTCCTTCCCCTGCTCTCCAGCCAGTTGCCATAGCAATCACTCAGCCTTGACGTCTTCCTGTATCACTTCATCCAGTTCTCATGCCCTAAACCCCGACAGGCAAAGGAATCAATGTGTAGGGAAGGTTCAACATAAGGCAAAAAAAAAAAAAAAAAGAAAGAAAAAATCCAACGTATGAAGCAGAATTAACTGGTGTAACAAGGATGAAATATTTGGTTTTGCATGACACTTTGGGACTTGCTTTAAGAGATGAATGTGTTGCTGTGATTTTGATGAAAGACTGTTTACTTTTAGATGTCTTGAAGACAAGAATGATGCTCTGAAGTAGCTGATAGAAATTCCTGAGAGTCATAATTGAAACTGAAACCTGGATCACAGGTTTCGGGAGTTGTTGTAGCAGAAAAGTCGTCTTTCTTTTAGTTCTTTGTTCATAAAGTGTCATCTTAAGGTTTTTCCCACATAGAGTTCTTAGTCTGATGCTCCTTTAGGAAGCATCAAATCTACCTTCTTGAATATACAACTTCTCAAACAGTCATTTTCAAGGATCTGTTTAAGGCAGGTGTGTCCAAACTTTTTGGAAAGAGGACTATTTTTGGTGAGGTGAAAATGTTATGAGTTCCACTCATTCATTCATTCATTTTCCAATCCGCTTCATCCCTTTCGGGGTCACGGGGTTGCCGGAGCCTAACCCGCCTACTCATGGGCGAAGGCAGGGTACACCCCTGGACTGGTCGCCAGTCTGTCGCAGGGGGTTGTGAGTTCCAGCATTCTTTAAATTATTTTTTAATAACATTAAAAATTGGCAATTTAACTAATATTTTATTGCTTTGGAATACTTTTCATTTCTTCACATGGAAAATAAATACATCTAAAGATGTTTTTGCCAAAAGTATTGTCAATTTCTTGCACCATGAAGTTCCAGATAGCTTGTTGTAGTTAGCATTTCTTGTCTGGTAGTCCCTCTTGACATTGAATTCCGTGAAAACAGCCACAGTCTCCAGGAATAATATGCAGACATATTTGTTTAATCTTTCAATGAAAAAATGGTGCCAATTTCCTCTTGTACTGGAAGCAGTGACCCTCGAGGTCAACTTTTATTTTTATTTACAGGCGAAATTTTAGAAATGAACTTGAAAATGTCACAAAATGGTTGCATGATAGTGTTGCACTGGTTTACAATGGCTTAAAAAGTAATTTTAGTAAAGTAAAAGTAAAGTAAAATTAGCCAAACACAATAAAGAAATCGCACATGTTTTTATAGAAAATGAAAGGAGCCTGCAGGCCGGTGGAAATTTGAAGACAACCCGCATTTGGCCCACATGCTGGACATGCCCAGTTTAAGGTACTGTCTTTATCATTTCACTTTTCCCCAAGTATTGTTGTCAAATTTGTTTTTACTTTCTAAAGTATTACATATCCCATATTGGTCTTTCCAATCTGGATTAACTGGTTTTAATCTGGATGTTGTTGAACTGTTTTATTCATGAGCTTTTCCTTTGAATTGCACAAATAGGATGAGACCTGTTTATTTATTTATTTTTTAGTAATGTCATGCGATACATTTTTTTGATGCGATTAATTAATCGTGTCTTGTAATTGATTCATTTTTTTAATCTATTAAAACCTAAATGATGCTTTGTTTAATTTCTCAGGATGATCACTTTCCTCAGAGAAGAAAGAGCAAGAACAAAGCGCGGCTGGTGCGTGCACTGTTGCTGTTGCCATGACAACATGACGCAACCCATTTTAAATTGTCTGCTTCTGTGAAAAACGATTTAAACTTCAAAATATAAGAGTTGAAGTTCTAAAAATTGATTTTATTAAATTTTTTTGGAAATGACCTTAGCAGTAGCAGGATAATGCTCTGTAAAGTGTGCATTATCAGACATGAACTGACTTCACAAAAGCATGAGATTAAATAAATAAATAAATAACGCACTAGGAGTTTGCATGTTCTCCCCGTGCATGCGTGGGTTTTCTCCGGGGACTCCGGCTTCCTCCCACCGTCCAAAAACATGCTTCATAGGTTAATTGATCACTGTAAATTGTCCCTAGGTGTGAATGTGAGTGTGTATGGGTGTGTGATTGTGGCCCCTGCGACAGACTGGCGACCAGTCCAGGGGTGTACCCTGCCTTCGCCCATGAGTAGCCGGGTTAGGCTCCAGCAACCCCGTGACCCCGAAAGGGATAAAGCGGATTGGAAAATGAATGAATGAATGAATAACGCACTAAAAGGTCTGTTGTTACTTAATTGTGATTAACACAATAATTTGACACCCCTAGTTCATTCAGCTCATTTGTGTCATGAGTCCTTTACTATTTATAATGAAAGGCATTAAAACAGAGTAAGCTGAGTAAAATCGTGACTGAAACGAGTCTGTCTGTTTATTGGAATGGAATTCAAGTCCATTTTGCCCTTTTTGCCTCAAAGTTTAGCGACTTAACCATCCAGAACCACATCAAGATTTTACAAACTCATATCTACACCCATCAAGAATCAACTCAAGACAAAATATCTTGAATAAACATTCAAAACCAATCAATCTATCTATCTATGTATAAATATATATATATATATATATATATATATATATATATATATATTTGGAGCATTTCCACAATTAAACTAAAACTAGTAGATAAGTGGGGTTTCTGTGGTGGCTCACTTGATCACAATGAAAGTTAAAGACTCAGGGAAGCCAATGAGGTTAATTGAAGTGTTTTCTATGTTTTCATTGCTGTTCTAAACCAATACACTGTGCCAACAGTATTAATTGCTGCACTCTTGATTGGTGGCATGATTCCAAATGAAAAGGCAAAAACAAAATTCATGTTACAAACGTTTGGCATGAAAAATACTAATAATCAGACAAGTGCATATTTAATTGTTTTTTTGTATAGGTAAGAGACAACCTTCACAGCATGTCACCGAGATAATGTGCTTCCTCCTTCTAATGGGTAATGCAAATTACCGCTAAAACCCCAGCACTTTATTTGGAAATGAAGGAGGGAAATGCCTGGATTGCTGCCAATCAACTATACTAAAAGGGTTTTGAGACCCACATTAATTGACTGTCAGTAAATACTTGCAGGCTGGTTAAAAGGTGACTTCTAATACCTCTCAAACTTTCTCCCTCTGACTGCATTAACCTGTCAGTCTCACCGTCCTAAAATCCTGGGCCTCTGTGATTATGCTTTTTACAATGGTGTGCATGCCAAACTGTCTAATTACATGCAGATGTGAGGCTTTGTAGTTCTCACACACCAACAGATTGTACGTTTCTTCTTCACTCATAGACCTTATGTAGAAAATGAGGGGAGGAAAATAAGAACAAGCACGCAAGATGACGCATCACTTGAATTCTGTGGGAAAATGTAGTATAAGAACTAAAAGTTTTCTTTCTTCAAAGTAATCTTTGACTGTTGCTTAAGATTATTGAATGAAAGCTCAAAGTGTTGTTTTTTTAAGCAAATGTGTTATTTTTAGGGAAGGCTTTGCTGTTATTTTCTTTTATTTTGGGCAAATAAAAAGAACTTCTTCCTCGATATAAAAATCTAGTCAAAAACACGGCGTGTATTTCAATCTGCTCTGATTCTAATCAGTTTGAAAAAGGTGCTGTTTTGTGATCTCAAAGAAGATGCATCCAGTAAAGTCTTGGCCACAACTGTCCTTGCAGGAGGATACGGACTGTCTGCGGGTGAACAACGGGCAAATCTGTACAGGGTACGCATGTGGCCTGCATGACATATTGTAGTCATAGACAACTCGGTGAGCTCGTAGACCAAAACTTTTCATGCAAATGTTTTTTTATTATGCTGCAGGTGGCAGTTTGTAGTGAACACATAACGCATGCAAGGGTAGGTAAGGGTAAAGTAGGAAAGACAAACCGGCACATTCCGCAAGGGACCCATTAGTCCTGTTCAAGTCATAATTGTTCATTCCTTACGTGCAGCCTAACTTAAATATTAAAGTAGTACATGAGACAATCAGATTACATTTTGTGTGGGCATCCCACAGGTATCTGACAGACATTTGCGTATCAAGTCCATGCCCTGTGCATGCAGCATTTGTGCATGGTCAGTAAGGAGCCAGTACTCAGACATTACTAATGACAAGAGTGTGGTGCAAGGGCACTGTATGACAACATCACCTGTATGCAGTAAGTGTGTGCAACTTGTGCACGTGCTCTGAAAGCAAAGGCAGCATCTTTCTTATCATTGATTACCCCCCATTGGTACTCCAGTGATACCTGTAACTCCCTTCAGGCTTATTTTGACCAAAACATTAAAACTATTCACCACCATATCCATTCTTCTGCCCAACTTGTCATCCCTCCTGATTCCTTCTCAGTGAACAAAACATTCTCTTCTTTCCAGCTTCCAGACGCCAGTGCAATCTGCTCCCTCATCCAAAAGTCCAAACCTTCAACTTGCCTGCTTGATCCCCTCCCGACATTCCAGGTTAAATCATGTCTCCCGTCTCTTTTTCCATTTATCTCTGCCATCCTTCATTCCTCATTAACCAATGGTTTTGTTTCCTCACATTTCGAAACTGCTGATGTTAAATGGATCTTAAAGAAACATGGTTCTGTTCGTAATATTTTTAGTAAATTACCTTTTATTTTGAAAATTCTTTAAAAAAAAAAAATAGTCGCCTCCCAACTACATCAACACCTCAAATAAAATCGTTTTTCAGAACCCTTTCAGTCTGGTTTGCGACGCTCCCATAGCACAGAAACCGCTCTTGTAAAAATGACACATGACCTTCTGCTTGAAGCTGATTCTGGACTCATCACCATCCTCATCCTCCTTGACCTGAGTGCAGCGTTCTCCACCACTTCTCACTCCATCCTCTCATCTCTTGGTATCACTTCCACCTTCCTTCCCCTGTTTTCAATCCTACTTCTCAGAATGCACTCTGTTCAATCAGCTAAAATCCTTCAAATCTCAGCCCTCAACTGTTTTCTCTGGTGTTCCACAAGGTTCTGTCCTTGGTCCACTTCTTTTCATCACTTACCTCTTGGCAATATTTTCCATAAATTCAATATCAGTTTTCATTGTTTCGCGGTCCAGAACTCAGCTGCCCACATCGTTTCCAGAACTCTGTGGTTTCAACCGTATTACCCCGGTCCTTCAGCAACCACACCGGCTCCCAATCAAACTCAGAATCCAGTTCAAACCCTTCCTTCTTCTCCCCTTTAAATCCCTTCATAACCAGGCTCCTCTGTATCTTGCCAATCTCCTGCATATCTACACCCACTTTCTCCGTTCCTCTGCTTCCCTCTAGCTCGCCGTGACCCCTGCCCATCTGGTTACCATGGGTAGCCGAGCCTTAAGCCACTCGGCTCCCAAACTCTGGAACTCTCTCTCCCCCATACCTCCGTAATGTCAGCTCTCTTCCCTTATTCAAATCCAGACTCAAAACCCATCGGTTTAAATCTGCACTTTGACTCACTACCCATGTTTCTGCTTGTTGATTTTAATGTGCCTTGTTTTTATGTGTATTTATTCTTCTTCTTATTGCAAAGTCCTTGGGTGCTTTGAAAGGCGCTTCAAATAAAATTGATTATTATTATTACTTTACAATAAACGTATTATATGCACTTGCAATCTTAGGTTCCATATTTATGATTAGGTGGTTGTATGAGTCTCAAAGGAACTGCAAGACGCACCTACACTCTTCTTAATCCTTTAACATTTGAGATGTCCCTGGTGACATTTATAAACAGCTGCTCCTGGACATAATGCAACTTTTCGGCTTTTAGCGCAATCACCGATCATTTTACCAACGTAAGGTGTTGCATAAAAGTGCAAAGCTGCTCTTCTCATTGTCAGAATTAGATGATTTGCATTCATTACTCAATCACTTCACTAGTGTAAAGCATGAAGGTGCTTTTCTCTCCTTCAGAATCCATTGAAATTACGATAATTGTGTAATTGGTCAAAGAGTTTTGGTAGTTGAAAGAAGATAAACACTGGAGCTAAAGCTGTAATGTAAAAAGGTTAAAGAAGCAGCCGCTCTACTCTACAATGCACCACGGGCCCAAAAGCTGTTGCACCCTACATGTCAGCCCTGTAGATGGGTGTATGTGACTAAGGCTTTAGGCAAGTGAAGAACTTCTATATTGCTCATTAAATATTTAGTCAAAAATACATATATTTTAATCTGTTCTGATTCTAATGAGTTTGTAAAAGCTGGTGTCTGTTCTGGTATTAAAGAAAACACTAGTTTGAGATGCATCCAGTAAGAAAAAAAACTTTATTTTTAATTTCTTCAGATTAAGTGAAGTGCACATCTTTTATAATACCCATTAATCAAACAAAGGATAAGGCTAATTCTTTCTTACAAAATAGTATTTTTTGTTCCTCATGTGTGTCTTGGACAGAACTGCAGCAAAGTGGAGATCCAAGATTGTTATTAAATATGAAAATTATCTTGCCAAAATTCAATTTATTTTCACATTACAAAAATCTTTACCTCCACATTACTATGTTTTCCACCTGCAAGGATCATCCTACAGTACACAGTACAGTGGCAGTAGTGTGAAGCAAATGCTCTTAGTAAGGGAACTATTGAACTATAGCTTAGACAGTTAATTCCATCCAAATGTATCTGGCTTTTTCCCCACTCTTCCATATGTTAAGCCCTTTTTCTTTAATAGAATGTTCTTAATCCAGTGGCATGTTGTGCAAAGCTGTATGAAAAAAAACATGTTTAGAAGATTAGCAGTGAAATCCTAGTTCTTCTTGCCAAAGCTCATCACTTGAGGCTTTTTTTTTTTTTTTGCAGACTACTGGGCAAGACTCACTTTAAATGCTTATGCACACAACTGTGTGAGTCAAAGTGTGTCTGCTTGAACCTCCAGTTGCTGAATTACTCAGCAGTCCTGGCTGAGGGTGCAGACGGTTCAGAGTTGCTTCCTGCTTCTCTTTTATCCCTCTTTTGTTGAAGCTTTCACTCTCCAAGTTGGAATCAAACAAAATCAGTTTTCATTGTTCGTGATTAAAAAAAAAAAAAAGTATGACATGACATCACTTTAAATTAAATAGGAGGTTAAGTGGATAAAAAGGTCACAAAGAGTACGTAATGGTTCGGAAAACATTTTTTGGGACAAACACTACTGTAAGACACCTTAAGAGACGCATTTTGACCTTAGAGGACTTCATAGACAGTGTTGGGTTAGTTCCTTCTAAAAAGTAATTGATTACTTAGTTACTGGATCAAAAGTGTAATTAAATTACTTTATGTATTACCTATTTGAAAAAATAATTCACTGCTCGTTACTTTCCTTTTCTTTTTTCCAATTCATATACAAATTCTGAAGGGAAAAAGAGCTTTGCACAAACAAGATCCTCTTGTCTTTCATTTAACAGGGCTTCCTTTAGAAAAAGAAATGTTTAATCTCAATAGGTCTCAATATATGTGGTTAAAAAAGGTAAAGAAATGAAAAACTATATTTTTAAAGCGCTAACCTTGTGCAAGGTATGAACATCGTTCAAAACATAACCTGGCTTCATTTGAAATCAGACAACAGTGTGAAAAATGACACAAAAAGAAGTTACAACATAAGTGGTAGATGCTCAAAGTCAGATGTGGAAAATACTGTTATGTTTATATTCATGTCTATCAAATCTAAAACTAAGCCAGTCTTTTGAAAACACAAAGAACTATTAAATGCCTTCATGTTCATTTTGGCTGACTTTATGTATTCATTACAATGAGCTGCACCAATCTCTCTGTCTGGTGTGTGTATCAGTGTTTCCTACAACCAGCAACACAGAAGAAGCTCCGTTTAAGACAAACACAGAGGAGGATCTGATCTGACTTGATAAACTTTTTCTTACCTGCATTACATTATTTTCTTTTTTTTCTCTTGCCTCAGATTAATGGGGTCATCACATCATCGAACTGATCTAGAGACAGAATCACAGCGGAAAGTGCAATCATTCAGAGGGATGAAGTAGGGTACAGTCAAGAGGTGGTGGGCACTAGTCATGCAACGGTTTACTTTCTCCACAAATCAGTTCAAACCTAGATTGTTGGCTCATGATCTTGTTTCACTTCAAAACATAATTTATGTTTCGAAAGAACAAAAAAAAAAAAAAAATTGTGTGTGTGTGTGTGTGTGGGGGTGGGGGGGTAGAATCATAACACTACAATGGCAACAAGATGCTGGAAGTTTATAATCATCACAGTCTAGTGTGAATGTTAGTCCAAAATGGGCGGGGCCTGTCCACACACACTCAAACATACCTGCTGGTTCAAGAGTCTTCACAAACTTGTCAACATACAGTTCACACGCACACCTAAGCATACAAACCGACACATGCAAAGCACCTCATTCCGTCACCTTAACCAACTGTGCAATGTGAGCCGACATCTGCGCCCAGGTGAATGTTTATGTCAAGCTGAGGTGGATGATGGAAAGGGAGGAAGAGTTCCCGGCCATCCCATCACCAAGACCCCCGCCGAAGCAGCATCGGCGACCAGGGCCCCCCCACACTCGTACTGTGGGGCCATCGGAGAAGATCCGCCCACCCGGGAGTCCGGCCGAGCACCCACACCAGAGCCTGCAGGACCGCCACACGAGCCACCAAAACAATAGCAGTGAGGTCTCAAACTCATTTTACCTTGGGGCCTCTGAAAGCAGAGTCTGGCTGAGACTGGGCCCCAATCTCAGCATACATGCACGCGCGTGCAGCTTATGGGTGTCTGGGAGCCAAAGCTAATATGACTTAGAAATTTCCAAAATTCCAGTCTTCTTAGATTTTTTTTGTAAACAAGTTTATAGCTTCCTCAGTTAGAAACCTTCTTTGCTTGTAAATTTGTATGGAGTATGTACTGTACCATAAACTGTACTGTATTATTATGTACAAAATTATTAATAAAACTCTCAATCAACGGATACATAAACAAATTAAAAATCAATAAGTAAATAAACCAGTAATAAATGTCCATTTTCTGTTTATTCAGTCTTCTATATACGTTGTATTCAGATTTAAACACCATTATTATTTAACACAGTTCAATTAACACGGTTACATTTTAACTGTTAAACACTAAACAAGAAAAATGTCTTTTAAACATGGAAAAGAATGAAAACTTACTGAAGAAGTTTGGAAATACCAAACTTCACACTCAAAGACAGTGTGAAGTTCAGTGTGAAGTTTAATGTCGTCTGTTTGTTTTAGCTGAAGAATGTGCTTTAGTTTCTAAATTAAAGAAAAGTTTATTTTTCTGTTGCGTGATGCATCCTACCAAACGTATAGGATCAAGTCGTATGTTGCTGCAGAGGATCTTCAGGCTTTTAACCGTTGGTTTGTTTGCTCACTGACCTTTTCTTACTGAAAAATGTTTTAGAAAAAAAAAAAAAAAGATTTAGAAGATAATCAAATTTTAGAGTAACGAGTTGAATCAAGAATTTTAAAGTAAAACAAACCTGCTCCTTGCATTTTCCCTGAAGTGGACGTCACAGGTGTTTACAGTTGACATAATTACACATTGGTAGGATGCATTCAGGGACCTTTCAAAAAAATCTTTTTAGGCTTTTCAATAGAAACACAGTCAGTGTTAGCCTCTTTGCTCCTCATTAGCGCTCATACCATCATGTTTTCCTTCATTTGAAAGGATTTACAACAGCATACAAACATATATGTCACCCTCTCCTTTCACCCCACTTGTTTAAAAAAAAAAAAAAACAAGTTACTACTTATCATGGCCTGCAGCAGCAGTCCCTGACTACAAGGACTACATTAAAAGAATGTTCAAAAGTCTTAAGGAATCTTACGCTCATCTAATAGTCTTAGAGGAGCATGAATTTATTAAGATCTTTCACTTTTTAAAATTCTGCCCAGAAAAGAAAGAGCTCCAAAACTGAGCGACTGCCACTGTGGACCATCAATTAACTCCTCATTTAAAGCAATGGTTGGGCATCACATGATCCACACTGAAGTGGTTTGAATCTCACCTGTCAGTTTGAACTTGGAGCATTAATTTGACGTCCAAATATCAAGGATTTTCTTTTATTTGAGGGGGCGAGCCAAAACTAAGGCTGTTTTTCAATACAACCTTTTTCAAAGTAGTCCACACCAAAGCTTTATGTTACATGTATCTTTATCGTTGCGTTTGATGTAAAAGCAATAAATAGTTTAGTTTACACATAACCATAACCAAAAACATCGATTAAAAGGAAAAACCCTTCAAAATAAAACGTACTTTTATTAACATGCTCTTTTTTTTCTTGGAAACCTGTTTTTCTCCAAAAAGAAGATTAAGCCACTCTGTTGATCTCCACTAATCTTTTGGCACACTTTCAGTATACTGTTCAGGCATTTCTTGTCCATGAACAAGCCCAAAAACCAAGAAAGAAAATGTTTTTTTGTGCTATTTTAAAAAATGCCTTAGACTTTTAACATTTTAAATTCTTGTAACTCCCCTTGAAGTGCTGAAGATGCAATGCTGAGTCACCGAAGGGAACACAATGTACACGCCGCTGTTTATAGTGGAATCTCATTGAACAATCGACTTTTTTTTTTTTCCTCTAAAACTTGCTTTCCGTCTCGAGAAGAAAGATGTTTTTTTTGGGTGATCCCCCAGTGGGGGAAGCAGGTAGACTGATGCAGAAGGTGATGAATGGCACAACAACTTTGTCTTCTTATCACAGTGAAAGCCCCCAGAGGGACCCCGCCACAAAGGGTTGTGAAAATGCCAACACAACCTTTTTTCTTCTAAATCTGCTTCTCAGATGGTTTCTTGAAGCCACCAGCAAAAATGTCTGCGTTTTGGGGACAGTTTGAGGGATTTGCAAAGTAGATCACCCTTCCATGGATGATATATGGTAACCTGTATGGTTAAGGACTTTAGTTTTTGTCCCATTTAATTCAAAAGTGACAACTATCACAAAATGTGAATATCAGAAGACGCCCATGTTTACTTAACTGTTTGAAGCCATTTTTTCCTGCTCTGTGGTTGTGGCCATTTTCACAGGATATGATGTCATCAACTTATTCCCTTCTCCAAACCTCCAGATAAATGAGTCTTTGTAGTTGTCAAACCACGCCCATTCAGACCACTGTGATTGCACAGTCATATGTCCCTAAAGCACCTGGCCCCCTTTTGATTTTCAACACGTAATAAAATTAAGTAAAGACTATCTCAAAGCTTATATTTGGGATTTTACCTGAAACAACAAAAGTGGGGAGGAAAAGGGGTCAGTAAAGTGTTTTTGTTTGTTGTGGAGTTTTTTGATGATGCTACCTAATGGTCACTGATTTGGATGCATCCCAAAACATTTAAAGACTCACTTTGATGAAAATGGTGTTTTTTGGTGTCTATGGAGTTCCAATGAAAGGTTTTAGTTTTTTTAAAAACATGTGCTTACCCCATTTTTCCTCCATTTTAGATATGGAGGAACGTAGATCAAAAGATGATTGGAGAGGGTCTTTCAGTAAGAAATCTTATTATTTTTTTTCAATTTCTAAATCATAAAAGCTATCCATTTTACCAACATAGGTCCAGATTTGGTTGATTTTGGACAAATAGGGGAGGTTGAATGTTGGTTTTATCTTAAAGTTTAATTGGGCAATTGAAACTGACTTACAGTCTATGGGTCACTGTGTACTTTTGTGTTTGTGAAGGTGGATCTGCGAAAGATGTACAGTGTTCCCTCGTTTATCGCAGGAGATTCATTCCATGAATCACCTGCAATAGTTGAAATGAAGTGGGATTGAAGATATTTAGGGCTGTAAAACTCCTCACTACACACTTTATACCATTTTCTTCAACAGACAGGAACATTTTCATACATTTCTTCTCAAATTTGAAACCTTCATAGAAGAAGAAGTCCAGAATTAGAGAATGAAAACAAAGACTCAATGCAATGAAAGTTCTTGTAACTCTGGCAAGATCCATGTGGCAAAAAGTACCAAAAATACAGCATGGAAGAGAATGATTGACAGTACACAAAGTCGCGCAGGGAAAAAATCCACAAAACAGCGAGACAACAAAACAGCAATACAGCAACGAACTTTTCTACATCACAAACAAGCTTTTTTATATGCTCCTGATTCCCGATTTGAAAAAAAGAAATAATCAGAAATCCAATTTTAAACTTAATTTTCCTTCTATGTTCTTCATCATCTGAAAAATGTTAAAAACACAATTTTCATTGGAGTTAGTATTTAATGTTCCTGTTTTATCAGATGTAGAATCTTCTTCCCTTCTCCAAGCGTCAGTGCTGACAGGACACATTTGTTTGACTGTAGTTTAGGCTGCATATCCTTTAAAATGGGAACATAACAGCTCCTCACTTTTTGCTGTCTGTACTTCAGGTGGAACTGAGTCAACACTGACCAGGAAGAACTTTCACTCATTTCTGCAGTCACATGCCTCCAGCCTAAAAGTGCATCAAAGCTTTTCGGGGGCCTTTTTGAAGTGTTGAAGAAGCGCTGACATGTAAGCTTTTGCTGTATAGTCAGCACCAAACCCAACTTTAACACTTTTTTGGTTAGGGGAGGAGATTTTCTGCTGGGATTTCTCACGAATGAAGTCTGGTTTTAGACTCTCAATGATCCACACAAAGTCCTCACTTCAACATTTGTGAGACTTGAAGGGCCTAACGGTGCTGATAGATTTAAATCTTTGTGCAACTTATTAAAAACTCGTCTTTTTTTCTTTTGAGAAATTGCTTCAATAAAAGAAAATTATCTACAAATGGAATGATCTGGTTCTGTGCAATAACGCAGAGCGATATTGAATTCCGCTCACGTATGGTGATCACCGTCAGGACACGGTGAAGTCACAGCGTCTGGCATGTGTAGCTGTGCCTGAAAACAAAACGCCACAGTTAATTCCAAAGGAAATAATTCATAAACTGTGCTTGCTGAATAATAGATTGCCGCCTGCTTCATCAATGTCATTTTATCGCTCCCGTTTTAATGAGCATGTGAGAGGAATCGCTGTAGCGCGATGGCACTGGAAGCTCAGGAGCCGCAGCAATGGGATTTCATTTGAAATTAGCACACTTTCACAACATGATATTATTTTCCTGATATTTATCAGAGGGCTCTTGTTGTAATTGCTGGTAATGATCTTTGGACTTCTACTAATGTTCTGTTTGTTTCCTTTTTGCAGCACAGGTGTTGTTGGCTGCCGAGGCGTTAAAGTGCGAGAATTTTTCTGCAGCCTCCAGCGGTGACCTTTCAATGTGCTAATCCCAGTTTGACATTTTTTATTTATTAATTTCATTTTTTTCTTCTTTCAATTCTCGGTAAAAAAAAAAGTATAAAATAAAAAGCAGAGGGCAAGCTTTTCCCTGGGTGTCATCGGCATTTCAGCCCTGGTGACTCAGATGCACTGTGATAGGTCAATGAATATTGCAGCGCCTTGATAATATGTGTCTGCTGCTAACAAATAAGTCATAACAGCCCTGAGCAGAGACTGTGCAAACACTGCCATCTCATTACTGTATAATTCATTTGTTTTTTCTTTTTAGGGAAAAGACCTGAAATGCGCAGGCAGGAATGAGGGTGATGGTGCATGGAGTCCAAACAGCCCAAATGTATGCATCTGAGTCATCTTATGCAAAACTATTCTGCCTATTTTTACATCTGATATAAAGATTTCTGATCTTCTGAAGCCAATGCAGGGACAATGCTAACCTTTTTTTTGGCAAGTAAACAGTTTTTTCAGATGAAAGTCTAAAGCTTATCAAATTTACATTCACCGTCTGATTTTGGATGTGCAACAAATTCGCTGCTGGTCCAAAAATTAGTTAATAAACTTGACCGCTGTGTGTGGGAGGAGCTACTGTCCAACGTTTTTAGCCTCATTGCTACACGTAAGCACTGACTGTACAGTATAACTCATTTACAATGCACTGAAAATGATGAGAGATGAGGTTTATTTAAATGAAAAGCGTCGGTAATCACGTCTCCATGTCTTGGTTCATGAGGTCATTCAGAGACTCTCTGGGTATTTTGAGAATCACCATCTTCTGCAGGTGCTGCATCTGAATGACGGACACCTTTAGCGGTACTTCCGCCTCTCTGTGACCCAGTTTGACGACTTGCTGTCCTGCGTTAGTTCGAGGAGGGAAAAAATTTGAATAAAGTTTAAGGAGCTTTTCATTGTCTTCATACAGTAAGAAATATATCATAAAGTCACAATGAGAAGAATCAAATTTTCCTCTGTGTTGATTTTAGACTCCACCCACTGATTACAGCATCAACAAATCAAGGGGTCAAAGCCAAATCCTGGGCTCACACTGCATGCGGTCCAGCGAGCAATCTAGCTATGACTAGCAGATGACTCACATTGGCTACGAATGGCTTCCCGGTCTTACTGCAGCCACAGGCTCTGCTGCCAACCTCGCGGAACTTCGAACTCACGTAGATTCACGCGACAACACGCCATTTATAACGGAAGTACAAGTAAACATAACCTCATTCTGCCATGATTTTGGAATATATTTGACACACTTTTTTACAACTGCTCTTCATACAATGGGTAAGCACAGAATTTTGAATTAATTAAAAGTTTAATTAATTAATACCTTTGTCTCAAATAAGGCTTAAATGTGCATATTTGACTGTGTTATGCAGAAAATAGGTCTTATTTTGAAAAATGTACCAGATGCACTTTACACTTGCTGGCATGATTTCCGGCTTAGGTCATTTTATTTGCCCCAACTTCAAAATGAAATGTTCAGGCTCACTCCGGCGTACGGCAAAAATTTGAAGCCCACAAAACGGATCCGAAGCGCCGGAGAGGCCGGACCGCACAGACTGGATGCAGTGTGACTTCCTCTCATACTTTTCAAGTTACATAAAGACTCTGGCGTCCGCACCAGAGCTGGACCGCATTCAGTGTTCCCAATTGGTTGATGTCACGCAAAGTGCTCCCCAGAGTTCAGATATTTGAACTCATGGTTTTTTCCACATAGCTGCTGCCAGACCACTGTTCCCAATATCCAAAACGTACCAGAGGAACTGTACACGTGTACATCGACTTAACTTTGAAATTGTACGCCCCTAACGCGTAAATCAAGCAGTTTAAACGTAGCTTTAGAATGTGTTTACTTTTTTGGACATAAAAAAAACACTTTATATTTTCATGCATTTGTAAAAGTATCTTTACAAATTCTAGTGGCTCAGTTGTAAAATGTTTAAACATAATGCTCTTTTGTTTTATTGTTTATAAATACATATATATATATATATATATATATATATATCTTATAAGATGGTCTGTAAGATGGTCTTGATCCTCAAGAAAAGTTTTGGAAAGCACAAGGATGTACTTTTTGAACAGTAAGTACAGTCTAAGGGTACAACTGTGTAGTCTTTTTTTTCAGTTTCAGTAAGAATATGACTAATTCTTGAAAAATAAAAAAGGAAAACCACACTGTTAATCTTAAAGTTCCACTCCAATAATCTTTTCATGAATTTTAAAAGCATTCCCGGTGGTCTTTTAATTATGATTTTTTTGGTTTTAAAAATTAGAAAACCTGTGTCATGTTCAAGGACTTAGTTTCTGCAGAGCGGCAGGAGTTCCTTAGAAATTTACTTCTGAGTTGTGGGCAGGACTGTTGTCGCAGAGTAAGCCTGCCCCCATCTCCCATCAACCATATGTTTAGATGCTCTCGTGCTAGCTTCCAGCCTCCCATACCACACCACACTTGTTAAAAACAACAAAAACACAATTTTCATTGGAGTGGGTCTTTAACGTAGCATTGAGAACACAGTGGTCACGACCCTTAGAACAAAGCAAGATAAATCATCTGGATACCTTCATTATGCATCGACACTCCAACCTTTATATTTTCCTGATTTGCACACATTCAGCCAACAGCATCTCCTTTAAAAAAAAATAAAGTCTGACTGAAAATAGCTCGGGACACCTTTCCGCATCAGAACACTTTGTAAACAGCTTGTGTTGCAAGGTCTTGACCCTCCTTTGCTGCACTCAGAACATTCAAGAGCTTCAAGTACAAACAAGTCTGGCTGGCTGAACAATTCTAAGTTTTGAAGGCAAAATAAACTAATTCTCACACTTTTTCGGCTTCATTCATTTGATTTCCAACTATGATAAAAAGGAGAACAGCATGCAATTGTGGAACAATTGCAGGAAGTGCCAAAATTAACACGTTTAAACAGAATCCAGCTATAAACGGGTTGCGAGGCTAAGTAGGTGAGACGGTGACAGCCAGACATCTTCAGTCCATCTGTGATAACTAATTATGTCAGCGTCAGGAGCTAATTAGATCAGAGAAAAATGTAGAAAGAGCAGATGCTGAACGCTGAAATCAATCATCCTGGAATACAGAAGTAGCGTTTGCAACTTAACCTACTCTGGCTGTCATTTGGGAAAATGTATTTCCTTTAACTTTTCAGTTCCTTCAGTTTTAGAAATTGAAATGTTTTTTTTTCACCTTTTCTCTTTCGGATCAATTGTTTTGAGCAAAAAGTAAGATTTTTTTTTTTTGTATTTCCTGGCATGGCTACCATTATTTGAACAGCATCAGCACGGAAAGTTTTCCCCATTAATCATTCCTGCAAGCGACCAAGTCACTCTCCCCTTTTTTTCTCATCAGCCGCACAGCCTTAAAAACTCCCACCCAGAGACCAGAACGCAGGAAGTGCCTCAAAATAATATTTGAACATATTGCACTCAGACAATCTCAGGGAAAAATAAATACAAGCGTACCTGAGCTCCCCACAGAGCCATTGAATTCTCTGCTTGATCTCGGGGTCAGCGCAGTGGAAAAGCTAATCCAAAGGTGAGTGGATGGAGCGAGAGAAAAAGAATAGAGGACGCTTGGTAACACAAACCAGTCATTAGGTATAGACACAGAGACAAAGTGGGGTAATTTGTTGGGGGTGGGAGATAGTTCAAGTTGCTGATGTTCTCCTCTGAAACAAGCAGCAAAGGTGAGATTGGAGCAATGTCTCTGTCTGGAGCAGCAAAGGGTTTTTTTTTTTTTTTTTATCAATGTTTAAGCCTTTAGTTAGTGTTAAAGATCCACTCTGATGAAACTCATGTTTTGGCTATTAACATGTTCTTGTTGCACTTTTTTGATGATGTAGGGCATATATATATATATATATATATATATATATATATGACAGGGGGAAAACTCAAAACATTACAAAAAACAAGAAAATAAAAGTGACAATCAAATCCAATAGCACAATCTTCCCTGTCAGAAAACATTTCTGATTCAAAGTAGTATGAAAGTACGTTTCAGCATTGGTTTATTGGGCTGAAGAGCTTTGCTTGTGGTTTTGGGCTGCATGCAGAGACCATCAGCTGGCTTACATTATTGAGGCACACAGAGAGGGTGAAAGACTTGAATTAAGCTTTTAAGATATGCACTCATTTTGATAGCTTTGAACTGCGAATGTGTTAAACTGCTAACAATGGTTCCACTGCAGCAATGACCTAACCCCATCTAAAGAGGACAGACACTCCACATTCCAAGCTGATGTACAGAAAAGTTGGCAGGAAAGAGCAAGGCTTCTTCATGGGGAGATGGAGTTATGGAAGCATTCAGAGACGTGCAGGAACACCGTGATGTTATCTGCTGGAAAGGGTGAGAAAAACTGTGTCATCAGCATATGATAACACACTTAGTGATGCTCCACATTGTCAAGAGAAGAACACAGCCTTGGGGAACACCTGGGAAGTGAATGCTGGATTCTACATCTTGTCAGGATATTTTAAATATTAATGTTTAAATATGTATGATGTAAATTGTGTTTTTAACCTGTTACAACCTCAGTTAGTTATATTTCTCACTTGAACTAATAAAAACAAGTTCTTAAAAAGTTATGAAATGTTTAAAAGTTCAAACAAACTAAAAACATTCTTTGATATAAAATTTTACGGTCCAGTCCCTAAAGAATCTTTGTAAGTAAAGATGCAGTTGTAGGTTTCCTGCACATAAATCTAAAAGTGATGCTATAACATTTAACCAATGTTTGCACCATTGAGCTTTTTCTATCAAGTATATTTGTAATATTTGCCTCAGAAGGAAATCTGACACCGCCTGTAGAGGAGACTCCAAATTTAGAGTATATTTCACAATAATTAAACAAGACTTCATAATCGCACCACACAGAAATTTGAAGAAAAGAAAATCAAAGCTGATCTGTATGGAAGACATACCTGGCACAGGGAGGGACGTGAGACAGGAACAGAAAAACAAAACTAATGCCTTAATGGAAAATCATCCATCCATTTTCTATACCTGCTTCTTCCTGTTCAGGGTCACGGCGTTCTGCTGGAGCGGATCCCAGCTGTCACTGGACTAAACCAGGGTACATCCTGGACAGGTGGCTGTTCTGAAAAGAACCAATTTTACAAACAAAGCACAGATTTAAGAGGGCTAAAAGGTTAACCCTTAAAAAAAATAGTTGAACAAATGAAAATGTTCTGTCAAAGCAGTTTTAAAGCACATACATATTTAAATATATATATTTTTTCTGATCACTAAGTTAATTGACTAAATGACTAAATTCATGCCAAGTTACGTAGCGGTACATTTGTTAGAGCAAGCTCAAATGTCTACGTGCATTCATGCTCACAAGTACTGCCGATGCCCCACTTAAAATACAGGGAATAAACCGTCCTAGGAGTTAATGTCCAACAAATGAGTATATGAACACTGTGGTGAGTCACCTACGAGGTTATACACGAACCAGAACATCATGTAGATCAAGCTGGCAAAATAGAAGTTTTGGTAAGGTTAAAAGAGAAAGATGTTAAATGAAAAGGGGCAGAAAAACGAGAGATTATCTCTAGACTCATGAAGAAAAACCTAAATATATACATAATAACACAAGAAAGATGCTTATAGGTAAGTTGTTGGTGATATTAGGATAATGGGAATCTGCAGTGCAGCTTTAGAACCTAAGGGACTTGCCATGATTAGTGAAATGATACATTCTGCCCGCTGACACAGAATCCTAAAGGAAAGCGAAGCTTAAAATCAGGAAGTGTGCCATTTCTTTCATAAGGAACCGTCCGTACAAGTTTACAGCCTCTAGAATGTTAGGTAACAAATGGAAAAAAGCCCTTTGGAACAGATTCCATGAAAAGGACTAAAGCCTAAATACGCAGTATTAACCTGTTTTCAGTAATTAGCAACAGAAGAAGAATCATTCCCGAGCAACTTTAGTTTTTTATTTAACAGATCAATATGATGCAATATCTTTAAAAATGGATGGTTTTCTCTTTGTTTGTTGCACAAGGTCTTTGTTGCACCATAACTCATGTGCAATTTTTAAGTTTTAAACATGATGTGCCATTCAAGTACAAACAAACCCTCAACGGTCCCGTTGGACCTTGGTAGAAAAGCACTTCAGAACTATCCACCAAATGCAGACCACACTCATTTGAACTTGCACTTATTGCATTTATTTCTTCTTTTGACAACTTTTTCCTTGTTGAGAGTCTTTCTCAGCTCATTATCTGCTCAAGTAATGACAAAGCCTTACCCCTGAACAGGAGGAGCAATGGAAAGTAAAGGAAGGTTTGTGAGCAGCTTTCCTGAACTGCTTCAGAAGAAGTTTTAAACCCCAATCATTTATCATTTATCTGCACAAACACATACACATAAGTACATTTTACTGCATTAAAATTTATTGTTTTTTGGGTGACGAAAATATGCTACCTAAATGTTTCCTGTCTTTGGTGTGCTACTTTGTTCTCCACACATGTGAATCAAAGCAACCCTGAGCTCACACTACGAACTTTAAAAACAACTGTGGAAACTAAACAAACATAACTGTATTTCCTTGCATAATTTTATAACCCAAACTCTGAAAGAGTATTATATAGTTGGAAAAAAGCATACATGGGGGGTTTATTTTAGCAGATGATGTTGTTCTATGGTCCATGGAAAAAATGGGATTGGGCCTTTCGATTTAGATGGAGAGCTCCTGGCCTAAGTGGTGCAGTTTAGGTTGAGGTCTAAATGCCTCCTAGTCGGCTCCATGGGGAGGTATTCCTGACATTCTGAGACTGAAGGGCCTGAAGTCTCTAGGCTGGCCTGGGAGCACCTTAGGGTGGAGATAGAAGTCTGGGGATGCTTAGACGGCTGCCCCCACAACCTAGCTTTGGAAAAATGGATGAAAACAGATGGATGGGTATAAATATATACACACACATACATTTTGGATATGTTTCTTTTTTTTAAGTGCTGAGTAGAACAGGCACAAGAGAACATTGGCACTTAAAAATATCATGTGCTATATTCACACTGGGCTAGGAAACGTGGGTTCGAGCGACCACTTCCAATGAAAAGTCTTTTGTATACGCACACATATGCGCATTTCAGGCTTTCGGATTTAAAACTCTTCCATTCACGCGATGCTATACGCAAGTTTTTAAGTCTGTTTGGCAATTAAACATGCACTGAAAGTTCAACCTGTTGAAATTTGACCGATCAGGGACTCAAAGTCGGTGAATACGTATGGGTAATCGTCCTTTTCAAAACATGGAAGTGCCAACCCTTTGAACATTGATCATGAAGGTGAAATGAATAATTGTGGTTTGTGCCAATCTGAAACAAAGCTGTGTAAGAAAATGCCTGGAGCAAGATCAATGACATTTGCACCGGTCAAACACTCTGCACCAGGCCTCTTCCAACTTCCAACGTACATGCTAGTATTGGGTAGCGAAGTACTTCTATCAACAAATTATTGAAAACATTTCAAGTCACGTTTCTACTATTTACCAGTAATCACCCTGTTTATTTAATGATTGAGATGAAATAAATGAAATCCCTTTTCTTACATATCCGTTTGTTGGCATGTCTGACACACTTATACAATCTTCTTTCCAAAGTCTTTATCCTTTTTTTTTTTTTATTAATCAAGCTAAAACAACTTGTAAATACCTTCTCTGTTGGTAGTCACTCATGAACATGGATAAGCGTGGCTGAAAGTGATGATCTGGATGTGATTTGTCAAAAACCAAGCAATGTGCATCTTATATCTTCCACGTTTTTAGAGGAGTGCAGAGCAAAAGGGTGAGCGCTGTCTCCATGTGCTTTGCTGAAAATGTCTGGCTCCCAAAACCTGAGGCTGCAGAATAACCTGCTGGTTAATGAGGCTTGTCAGAATTACCCGTGTGGCCATACTCGTTAAACATGCTTGACCCCATTTGGTCCAGGGCATTGTATGCTCAGCCTTTCCACTTCTATTTCCCATGGGTTTTTACGAGGAATGCACAAGTATGTTTTAAATGTCCCCCATCTTAAATATAAGAATGAAAGAATGCTACTGACCAAAACTTACCATAAGATCCCATCAACATGCATTGTTAAATTTTGTCCGTTTGAAGCCCAACAAAAAAAAAAAAAAATTGTTAAAAAAAAAAAAACAACAAAAAACTATAATTCAATTTAGAAAGCCTCACAACACAATTATGTGTAGCGAGTTGGGAGCAGTGTGCGTTATCCCAAAGGAATTTGTAGTCTGTTTTTGGTGCGTCAAGCTGCCGGGATCTGTGTGAATTGTGTTTAAATATTTTGAAATGAATGTTGTTAGTGTTTCCAAAGAGTTCACAAATCGGAAATATGTTGGTAGTTTTGAGTATCTCATTCCAAAGACAAATTTGGTTGTAAACACCGTCAACATGACTATATTCTCCCCTGTAAGCATGGCCAGTGATTTGGAAGACGGCAGATGTATATAGACATCAGCAGTGCCTGACTGTGTGGAGTCGACCATTTCTGAAAAGTGAACAAGCAGAGATCTAACAGCAGGATCCAAAGAGTTGATCTCCGTTTGAATGTTGCACATGCCGTTTCATCCTCCGCCCCCGACCACATTCATCTCCAATTCCCACAGTCCTGCTCCTCTTCTGTAAGACCATAGCCTTGTGCGTGGCTTTGATCAGGAGTTTTGTTCCAGTTCACGAGTGTCATCGATGGGCTGGAGTTATTGAGATGGTGCACCACTAAAAATTCTGCCCAAAAAAAGCATTTAGAAGACAGAAATTATCCTCAAAACATATATTCTTGTAAAAAAACTATCATGCTGACTATAGGGGGGAAGAAAAAAAACATCTAGTCAAAAAAGGTTTTTTTTGATTGACTTAAACTACAATTCCCAAAGCCCCACCCCTTCACATTCGGTATCATTCAAGATCCACAAACGTCCTGTGCAGATACCAAATGGAGTTCATTCAGCACTATGTAGTGCTTGGGAGAAATTCAGGTTTAGAAATGTGCTCTACAGAGGATACATTTGCATTTCTGGTAGTCAGAAAAATATGATGTCCACGTCATGGAAAGAAAAGTGGATTCTGCAGAAGGACAATTATCTTTAAGTATTTAGATCTGACTGCCTTCTAGGTCATAGAAAAAAAAAGATGTTGAAATTGCCTTGTCTAAGTGTGAACCAAACCATAATAGTGATGTCTTTTGACTTAAAAGTCACTCTAAGGAAATTGGGTTTTAGGTGTTTTTAACATGTTCCTGTGGCACTTTTCCAATAATGGAAGGCAATATATATATATTTTGTTTAAATTATTGTGAATCAGGAGCAGACAAAAACAACAATTTTGAAAAAGGAACTATATTTGAGATGTAAAAGATTTGGTGGGCGGGTCAAAAGCTCCATGCCCTGGACATTTTCAGTGTATCTACTTGCAGACAAATAGATCCAAGTAGGTCTTCATTTTCCTCGTCTGAGCAGGAATCTGGCTCAACGGCTAGGAAGGCCTCAATATTGCTCCTTTTTGTTAGTGTGTAAACAGAGAGCTCTCAGCAATGGGAGGGGGCACATTTCTAATTAACTCCTGCCACTCTGCAGAAACTATGTCCTAGAAAACAACACTGTTTTTTTATATTGCGGCTAAAAAATGTATAACCAAACTAAAAGACCTCTGGGAACACTTGAGAAATAGCTCAAAAGATGATCGGAGTGGGTCTTAACACAAGCAAATCATGCTAGTAAAACTGTCAAGTGTATCGAAATTTGAACATTTCTGGAAAAAAGTAAGGCAAAGTCACTCTAGAGAGTCAGTTGTTGATCGATTACAGTTAATGCCCCCAATTGTATGACAAGCATCCATCTATCTTCAAGAAACCACTAATTTCATTTTGGGGCCACACACCAAAGCCCTGGACCCAAGATTTGCTGCTGCAAGCATGAAACAGAAATCTGATTAGTTTTATGGAATAGTAAAGGAAGAAAAAGCCCTGATACGTAACAACTTGGGTTGCTGGTTCCAGTGTTTTAACTGCATTACAGAAAGCAACTTTATAGGCAGAGAGTATAGTCAAAATGACCAAGTTGCCAGTAGCAGGATGACCAGTGTCTCTGAATTAATTATGCTCATTAATTAATGCCACGGATTCCGCATACACTGCTCCCTTAACAGCAATCAGCAAGGATGAAGTTGTATTCACTGGCGCTCATTAGCGAGGCCATTTTGTCAAGCAGTTCCAAGTTGTTGTTTAAAGTGAGCTTTTGGTGTCTCTTGAAGTTGGAGGTCAGGTCGGGTTGCTCTCTAATTGGGTGTCAAGAGGATTCTAAATATTTTCACGCCCACACAACAGACTCATGCACACACACAGAAAATGCCTCCTGGTTTAATTGGTCAAACAGGCTTTCTTAGGCAGCAGTGCAAAATCAGAAGGCCTTTCCCCTTCCACGCATGAGCACACACACATATCATAGTGATGTATAGAGCATGTTCCTAATAAGGATTTGTCAGGCCTGTGGATCTGCAGAGCACTGGAGGAAAGAAGACGCTCCAGAGACAGAGCACAGAAAAGCTCCGGTTATGCCTGTTGCTGTTGTTGTTTTCTCTTAAAGCTAATTAAAATGCAAAGCAAAGTGGGCCAGATGTCTTCGGGGTCTTGCCAAAATTGTGAGACAGGCGTCACAGCTGCAGAGGTGTAATGGATTACTTATTATCCAGTTATGCCTCTACGGGATTTGGGCATTAAGAGGAAAGTCGACATCCAGGCAAGAAAACCAGCGATTACAGTCAGACAAACATCTCCATGCACGCTTTAGTTTGTATTGACAGTTCTGGGTGAGTTCCTACTAAAAAGTAATTGATTACTTTAGTTACTGGATCAAAATTGTAGTGAATTTACTTTACTTATCACCTACTTGAAAAGGTAATTCACTACTCGCTACGTTACTTTACTTTTTTTCCACTCATATACAAATTCTCAAGGGAGAAACAGCTTCACACTAACAAGATCCTCTCGTCTTTGTTTAACAGGGCCCCTTGAAAAAGAGATTTTTAACTTCAGGAGGACTTCTGTGGTTAAATAAATTAATAAAAACATAAGCATGTTAATATTTATTCATGCTAATTAAAGAACCATCTTCCCCCGATTCAGGCTTCCATGACGTGTGCCAATTTCTTATATTACACACTTTGTTGGGCACAATTCAATAGATTTTTAGTACTTTATTCTTTGTATATATATACATATATATATATATATATATATATATATATGTACATATATTTAGGTTTAGATTGCCATTTCACAAAAGGCAGACTAGTTGAAATTTAATGCGGCCCGTTGTCACGGTAATAAGTCAATGTGTGGCTTGAATTGCAGCGGCAAAGAAAAGCGATATATATATATATATATGTGTGTGTGTGTGTGTGTGTGTGCAAATCGTCACGACTGGTTCAGTTAAACATCAGTTTAGAGAGAAAGTTCACCTCTTACCGCTTGTTTTTCTCCAGAAGATGAAGCAAAACCTTTGTGTCAAAGAAGTCTGCACATATAAAACATTGCACCTGGAACTTCTTTTTAGGAGTGCATCCACACCCAGCAGCCAATCAGAATAGAGTATTCACCCGGACCATAAGCCCACTCCGTCCCAAGAAATCTTTTTTGAACATGAGGCTCATGAGTGGATTTTTGAGCTTTATATAGGGCTAGGTCAATCTTTTAGCAATAATTTGGCGATTCATGTAGTTGTACTTACTCATCTGTCTTTCTGAGCTGTCATCAAAACTTCTTAATAGAAGCATATGGACATGATAACATTTACTTTTGGATCCCTCTCTTGCTAGAATATCAGAGCCTTTGCTATTATCTTATGCAACGTCTCTAAAATCAGCCTGCAGTCTGTACAATTAATAATGGGCATTTGCAAAGTGACAGACAGCCAGTACAAATGTAATCTCACTCCAAGTGTGTTGCGACAAGGCAGTCGACACCAAGGAAACAAATGGAGGGACAAAAAGGTCTGTTATTAGACACGGGAAAGACTGGAGGACACAGGCGGAAAGATAGCAGACTCCAGAAAAAAAGAAGAAAAAAAAAACCTTTAGATTTTTCAAATCAATCTTTTATTTTTTTCATTTTGGCAGCATTCTTAAATGATAGCAATCAATGGATTTCCCTGCACAGGCTTTATAAAGTCAATGAAACATGCTCCACACAAATGGATCTCCTCATTTTGTATTGAGCTTATTGATCTTAGCCATGAAATGATGTGAGCGCGTGACATTAGAAATGCAAAGAAATGCTTAACGATGACCGAAAGGCAGCAAACAGACTAAAAACAAACAAACAAAACAGATCATACTTAAAAAAGTCTTATTTTGAGCAAAGGAAACATAATACATTTAAATTTAGGCAATTAAAAAAATAATAATAATAATAATTTGACTCTGTAGATTGATCCAAAGTCATAGCAATAAGACAGAGTCTCGACTAATTTAAAGAGTTTCAGCAAGTATTTTCTGTTTTTTAGAAAGGCGTTTTTGAAATTAATTAAAAACACATTTCAATAATCTCTTTCCCTGTGGTCTTCCAATTATGATTATACCCTTTTTGGCCAAATAAAAAAAAAATTAACACTGAATTGCATGCAGGACTGTTTGGGTGCAGTGAGCCCACCTCCACTTCCCCGTTGCTGAGAGTTCTGTGTTTAAGCAGAGCTTGTGGCCCGCTCAGTGTATTTTCTATGGCAGAGATAAGCTCTTTTTCAAACTGCTTTTTTTTTTTCTTCTGCTCCTGATTCACAAAAGTTTGAATAAAGAAATACTCACAAATTACATTTTAAGATGAATTACTAAAACATAAAAGGAGATATGATTTTAAGTTTTTCAGTTGCTGGCATGTCTTTAAACCAAATGCTTTCCTTTTAATTTATTTTAAATTTTATATGGGGAGGACATTAAATCAGAATTTCATCATTGTTCCTTTCCAATCATAAAGATGTGTGGACTTATGTTAGGTATTGAATATGGTAATGTATTGTGGTATTCTTCATGAAAGGAACAAAGAAACATAAACACGAGAGACAAACACAACAATTTTATTTATATATGTCCACCATCAGAACAATGCCACAAGAACATGTTAAAATTACCAGGATGATTTTAGTGTTATTCATCAACTGTTTTTTTTTTTTTTTCATGGTAATTGAAAAACTGATGTTCTTTTATAAGTTTGTCTTCACAAAACATTACCCCGTTCTTTGTTATTTCCATCCTAAAAAAAACTGGCTGCACTCAAGAGACATCTTCATCCTCATTTTCTCTAGCTGAGTACCTGAATACTTTCACTGATGTGTGCAGACAAGAAAGCGATGTGGGCCTGCTATATCTCAAAAATATGAGTCACCGCACCAGCAGGGGGTGAGAGATCTGCTGCGCTGTTGTCGGGGGGATAAACGCTGCATCTGTGTGGGGTAAGTAACGGAGCTGGATGAAGACTGGGAGAGAAAAGCCATTCTCGCTTTCAATTAAAAAGGCTATTTCAAATACCTGGGTTTCATTTTCCAAGGAACTGACATGGACCATCATCACCTGCAGCACCATTTGGAATTGTCTTTATTTTCTCAAAGGATTGGTTGACCTAAACCCCGAAGCACTTCCATGTTTTCCTTGTTTTGATGCACCAGCTTATTTCAGATAGAATGTATAAGTCAGTTAAGTTGAAGTTCCAGATTTTGCAGTTTCTAGACACTTAGGCTGGATAAAGGAGAAAGCTAGGGCTTTGGAGGTCGGAGGTGGACCACTGGGTTTGAAGCAAAGCAAAGGCAAGAAAGAAACAACAGTGTTTCATCTAGATAAGGCTTGAAGAATCAATTTGTTTGGGAACAAACCTCAACTCTTAGGCTACGTTTATACCGCCCTGGACAAAGTGCGTTCAAGAGACCACTTGCAATTAAAGTCCACGTAACCAAGCGCAAATGCGCATTTGAGGCTTCTACTTTCAAAACACCCACATTCCCGCGTAGCTATGCAGATTTCAACAACAATTTTTAGGATCTAGGAACAAAAAACCTGTTGCAAGTTAAACAAGGTCAAACTTTGACCAATCAAGGACTCGGACTTGGTAGTGACATATTTATGGCGTGCCTAATCCATGGAATTGCCAATCTTTTGAAAATTGATCATGGAGGATAAATTACTAATTAGTTGTTGGTTGTTTACATTGTTTTCATTCAAAATTTTACATGAAAGTTTCAGAACTATTAGCTTGAAATTGTTAGTTTAAAGCAAACACAACAAGTTATGACACATTTTTGTTGTGCTCCAATCAAATTCAGTTCAATTTGATTTCTATAGCCCACTATCACAACCATAGCCATCTCAATGGGCATCACACTGGCTTCACATTTATGCAAAGTCATACAAATCTAAACAATAGCTGGTTGCTAAACTAAGCGGACTAAGCTAAACTGGCATCCCTGCCATTAATCCCTCCTTCTCGATGTGGAAAAACTCTTAAAAAAAAAAAACTCTATCTTGGGGTGAAAAATAAGTAACCTCAGGGATGTCTGCATGAAGGAGGGATTCTCTCCCAGGACGAACAGGCGATGTGTTAGAACTGTTCAAGAAGAATTATCTTATCTAACTCTACAACTACATGTTTAAATAACACCTACATATTTGAATAACAACTACAATGTGAAAAGAAGGCTAAGGCTGAAGGGACCAGTCCTAACTACAAAGGATAATACTGAGTACATCAGTACTTGTGAGTTTGACGGAATGACATCCACCACTTTCCTAGCTTGAGGGGAGAGACCCACTGGGGAAAAAAAGCAGCCACATCCACCCACTTACACCCTGTTACTGGTTGAGGAGGGAATCTGGCACCTTTCTGCCAGTGTGCAGTGGATGACCCTCAAACAGCTGGGAATCCACTTTGCTCAATTACACCTTCTACTCAAAGGCTGTACAAGTCGTTTCAAGAGTACTGGTATCACCTCCTGTTGGTTCCATGGACAAATGGGGTGTCATGAGAAATATTTAAAGGAAAACAAAAAAACAACAACCTGGAACTAAAAAAACAGCATGGCTACTATGAAACTACAAACATCAAAGCCATTACAGCAGAAACAATTACAGTGAGGATCTTATAACGGCACATCAGAATGACAATAAGTTGTTTAATCTTTTGCTTTATTTTGCCTTTGAAAACAGTCATAAAGTGGATAAACACAGTTGACAGAAAGGCAGAGCAAACAGAGAGGAAGGAGGAAGAGCAGTTTTCTGTTTCCTGGCAACAGCATTCTAGAGATATACTCATATGAACGCTTATGACAGCACCTCTAGAATATAATGTCAAAACAAGTTGTTTATTTATCTTGTGGTTGTTTTAAAATGTCCAAGGTAATGATACCAAGAGACCGCATCCATGTACCACAGAGGTACATTGTTAGTAAAGTTGTTTGATAAGACAGTTGGAGCTGGTTGCGTCACCCATAAATCATTACTGCTAACAAGACTCAGACAGAGTAGATGAGTCATCATCCACCTTAATTTGTCCAGTGTTGTTCACTTTTCAAGGGTTTTCCATGGTATTTTTCTTTGGATGATAACTGTGTCATTTAATGCGCAGTTAGAATGCGACTGTGCTGCAGATGCATAGATCTACGGTGCCACAGATGACAATACACTTGCTGTTAAACATGACAGTAAGTACCACTGAGATCCCGTCCTCATTTTGGTGTAATGAGATGAGTAATTCAAAATTGCGTGTCCAATTTTCAGGTTTAATGGGTACAAATGACCCTCTCCTGCCTCTCTTTCTTTACATTTTTTGGGGGAGTTTCTTTCTTCATAAAAGTCAGGACATTAAATCATGATTCAACACTGCGGTGAGAGCTGTAAAAGAATAAAATTGTCTGACCAAATGATAGGTCTCACCAAAAATGGCCCAATGGTTGTTGATTCAGACCCTGCTTCAAAGCAGTTACATGCATATAAACCTGAAACCCATATTTCAAAGCTACAAACTTGCTGTATATGAAATTATACACATCATCTAAAACATATTGTTTTCTCACGCAGATAGTGTATGAGTGGAGGATCATTTCTGCCTTGACTTTCAGTACCTGATGCATTTTCATGACCAATTTAGTGGCAATTTTTAAAGCAACTGCCCACAAAAGATGTTTATTTCAGTGTCAAATACTGGATGGTTGACATTGTGGCTCAAATACCAGCAGCTTTCACTCCTTTAGAGCAACAATAATGGAAGGCTTCAAGGGTAAAATCAGCAGAGGTAGTACGGTGATGTGTTCATGTTCTGTATGTAAGAGCATCTCGACTGGCTGATTATCGTCTTGTTTTAGCGATGCCACACAGATTTCCATAAAGCGTGTGACTTTAACTGTGGTGGGTATTGTTTACCAATTTGGTTCATGAGAGTTTAAATCTGACCAGATTAGGCAGAACATCTATCTCATTAGTCCCCATTTGTGGGAAAACTATAGGTTGATGTGGATAAAAGCCTGTGCTAAGTACAGTATGGATTCATAATAGTCACCTTGACTTATCAGAGTTTGACCCTGACAGGCGCTAGAGATGTCTTCTTCTCCAGTCTTTGAGGACAACTGCACTGCTATGTTTCCAAACACACTTTGGATGGAATAGAGTAGAGTAGAGTAGAGTAGAGTAGAGTAGAGTAGAGTAGAGTAGAGTAGAGTAGAGTAGAGTAGAGTAGAGTAGAGTAGA
>BSAI01000123.1:7421479-7432339 GCA_036245035.1 Adrianichthys oophorus
GACATTTACAAATGCTGAGGGAAATTTGTAAGATCCAATCTATAGACAGAAGGTAGAAATCTCCTAACAGAGGGATTGTGCTGCAAAAACTGCAGCAGTAAGTCTGACAAATCTGCTTTGTTTTTTACTACAGTGTATAAAAGACGCTATAGCGTCTTTTAGATTTAGAGCATCATAAATTTGACCCCCAAAAAAAGTTATTAGAAATTTAACAGGCTTTAAATTGAGAAAAGTGCGAGCTCCGAGGAAGAACAGAGCCGTTTTTGAATTTGAAATGGTTTATTTCAAGCAATCAGGCAAGAATAACACATGTGTAACACAATCAACAGAGGTTTAAATCAACAAAAAACATGTTAAACATTGGATAACTAGGCATCAAATGATAGACTGCTTGAAAGGGAGTGGGAGGTAACAAACTACATTTGTTATCAACATCCGGTTGGTATCTTATGATCAGATATTAATACTCTACCAAAATGGATTTATGCCATTCAGCATCCTTAAGTCACAATGAATCCCATTGCTATGTATGTAGATATAGCACTATTTTAAACTTGTTAGTAACTTATGTAGAAAAAATGAATCCGTTTTTTTTTTTTTTGCATATAACTATTACACTATTAACAGTGACCTGCAATAATAATTATAGCATTACTATAATGGTTGAATAAACGACAACCTAAAAGCTCTCTATGTGAGAACCAAAGCTGTCAGATAAAACCACAATAACATGCTCACAGAATGAAAAGTATTTCATGTTCAGATATAAAGAAAAACAACACAGTATGTGTTTTGTTAGAATTAAAATATATAAACACTATTTGATATGAGGACTGACAGAACTGTTCCCTTTATTCCTATGGCTACCCCAATGTCCATGCAGTAAACTATTTACTGTATTGACAAATATTGTGTTACAGAAAGACTGCAATTTGTTATCGTTAGGGTTTTGCACTGAGAGTTAAGATGCGTTCTCCACTTCTGTGGAATTCCGCTTCGACTACAAACTTTTTCATCATTTGATGAGATATTTAGTGAGTTTTCTGACTGTACTCGCACTTTGGAATTTTTGGGTCTTTGTTTAGTCCAATAACTGGAGTCAGTCGGTTCATTTGAAGAAAATGTGAATCAGGGATAACATTTTTGCTGCCTCCAAGTTGTGGGAGGGACCAATTGAAGCAGAACAAGCCTGCCCCCCCTTATCATAACTGAGAGCTCTCTGTTTATATGTTCTTCTGCGAGCTTACAACCCCTCATACCCCCAACCTTACATTGTCAGTGCAACAAAATGGCGAGCAATATTGTAGCCATCGTCCGAGCCAAATGCCGACTCGTCCGAGGAAAACTAAGACATAAGTGGTCTTCTATAATTGATGTGAAGTGGAAAAGGGAGCTTGTGGCCCATCCAGCATATTTTCTACCTAACAAATATGCTGTTTTCCAAACTGGATTTGTTTCATCTGCTCCCGATTAACAATTCGAATAAAGAAATACTCAAAAATACAGTTTTAAGCTTAATATTCTCCTTGTATGTCCTCTATCATCAGAAAAATGCCAAAACACTTTAAAACACCAAAAAACAAACTTTTTTTTTTTTAATCAGAGCAAGTCTTTAAGCTGATGTTCAGGGAGACTAAATCAGCATGTATAGAAAAACCTATTCATGCAACTATTCATTCTGTCGTAATCTTCGACTTTGGTTTATTTTACATGCGTGTCAATAGTTGACCTTCATGTCAAACTATCCAATTGTTTGGTGTTTTCTGTAATAAAGTTTTGCAGATGAGCATAAACATTGTTTTGTTTTTTTTTCCAGGAAATTGCTTTAGCTCATGTGTGTCAAATTCTAAACAATTCTCACATTTCACAACTCGAGAATGCTTTGGTTACCAAGGAAGTCATTTGTTCAGTTGAGCAATGGTACCAGACCTGTGGGAGGCCTTGCTTAAGGGCAAATGAGGGTTAATTGCCTACAAACACCACAGCATTCTTCAACCCCTTCACATGTTCACACCATGGCCTTCCAGTTCAGGGATCACATTATAATCAGCAAACACTGGCTTGTTTTGGCTGCATCTGTTACTGAAAATCTACAACGTGACAGTCGCAGTTTAGGCCTGCTGCGTTTTCAATTCAGCGGCTTAATTAAGTTTGTCGCTGTGGCTTGTCAGGCAGCCACCGTGCCCACCTGTACACTTCATGCCATGATCACACGCTTGGGCATTGGGGCAGCTGGTGTAGTCTCAAAGCGATGAGTCATCGCAGATGAAAATGTCTCGCAGCCGAACAAGGGCACGCCAAGATAATGACAGACTCGGTGCAGGGGACACAGGCAGAAATACAGCAGAGAGGGTGTTTTTGTAGATTTTGGAGGTGATGAACAAGGTATATAAAGTTGAGTTTGTCCACTATCTGTCTCCTGGAGGGAGGGATTTAACATCTAAGCTCTAGTGCTCTCTCTTCATTTGTTTATGTCTTGTATATCCAAAATCCTACACAAGCACACAAACTGGCATCCAAAGCCCTGTTCAACCCCTCTAGGTTATTTCCACATGAACAGTTCTGCACCCCTCACCATAGCCATCCCTTATTTATGCTTTACCTCAGGCTAGCTGTCAGCTGATGCAGCTTCCAACATGAATCCACTGATACTCCAAATAGTAACATGTTCTATGCCTTCTTGCCATCAGAGTGCTTTCTAACATAAGCATTCCTTCTTAGAACAAAGCAGAAAAAGTTCAATTTCATCTTTTCTCTTCCTTTTTTTTCCCCTTCAGCATAAATTTGAAAGTTTTAGGTACTTCTTACAGAAAGAGCAAAAAGCTCCAGAGTGGAAAACGTGTCTTATTTCACATTCTTTAGCGATTTCCTTCGACTGATTTGTAACGCGTCAATTATTTTTTTTATTTGAAAAGGAAACAAAAAAGAAATCTTTATTACTGTTAGTCCTTCTATCAAAAAATTAGAACTGTACATGTCAAATCTAAGAAAAAAAGTAAGTTCCTCAATGTGGTAGGAAGTTGTCCCCACTTGAAAGCAACAACTATAATACAATAACAAACATTACTGACAATAAATAATCTCTAGTGTAAAAAATGTGAATGTATTTTTCGGAGCAGTTAAAATTGAGACCTTCTAATGGGGTCAATTCTTTTCAGATCATTTAGAACGTAAAGTTCATGATTCCAATAAAGCCATATTGCATGGCTGCCCCATACCATCACACTGTCACCATCATGTTGACCGTTTCCACTGTGATGTTCCTTCAGATATATTATTTTTAATCTACATGTAAGGGGATGACGTTGAAAAATTCCAGCTTTTGTCTTCTGTTTTCACAAACTATTGGAGAAGGTCTAGTGTGTTTGTTTGATCTTTTTACTTTCCCATGACTTCCTTTTTATTCATTCTGGTTTTTTTTTTTATATAAACTTTTACTTCGTCAAGTGATGCCTACAGTCCTGCACATCTTTTTATGCTGCTGTAATAACTTCCTGGATAAGTCAGCAGTGCGTTCATGGAAATATTTATGGCCAGTTGGTCACCCCCAGGAATGTCAACCATTGTTCAAACCGTTCTCCATTCTCCAGATAATGATATTCACCTTTGTTCATTGAAAACCCAAAACCTTAAATTCAAAAGACAAAGACGTTCCACCATGACCATTTGCAATTGCCCCCACCTGAAAGGATTCCAAGTCAAGCTCAAGTGCAAAAACTCTTTTGTCAGTAGATCTTTGACCTTTTGCATAATTCTTGCAATGCCAACGGATTCTGCTGCTTTTTTCTGACTCAGAATCTGTTGGAATTAAGTTCATTGTGTAAACAGTTGAATAAGTACTGTCTGGAGAATGTCAACACTCTGGAAAAGGGTTCTCATTTGTGATAAAAAACCCAAAATGTAGAAAAAAGGTTTATTTGGTAACAATTCAACTAAAGGTACAAATAAGTAGTTTGAAGTACTGTATATTCCGCACTATAAGGCACACTTAAAAGCCTAAACTTTTTCCAAAAATCGCCCAAGTACCTAATAATGTTGTGCACTTTTTTTGTGAACCAAGATTCAAAATCCATAAAAATGTTCTTGTGCGGCATTGGGAAGCGCTCTGCTCGATTGACTCTCGGACTATTTCTCACCGACACAGGAGCGGCGAGTGCACCGATGAACGCGCTGTGGGAATTTTGAGGGACACAGGTGCGTCACAGACAGTGATTCTGGTAAGCCGTGCTCCTGGGAAACAATGTGGCTGGAGATAAAGTTATACCACATACAAAGTTACTGCAGAATCCCACCGCAGTGCAATCCAAACATAAAGATCGGCACAGCCTTTCAGAGCGCAAGCAATAGTCGGCCTGTGCCATTACGTGAACGCAGTCCCGAAAATACGCGGGTGATTTTTTTCTGACGGCATTTTTTTTGTCTGTTTGTTCAGATGATCGTGTCACTACGTCATGTGCTGAAATCTTTGTTCGTGGGAGCGAACTGAGACTGTGAGGCAGCGCCGGGCAAGGTATGCCTCCATATATGAATGGACTGTGGACGTCTTGGCTAAGGTTTCTGTTCTAATTGTTGTCAGAGCTTTTGATAAAGCCAACATTGTTGTACAACTACCTCACAATAAGACCAGATCCTTTTGTAACAAAGTCTTGCTAAGCATTGCAGCAAATTAGCCAAGTTGGCAACAACAATAATGAAGAAAACAACAAAAGGGCGTTTGGGTTCATTCAGAGTGTTGACATAACGGCTGGTTCCATTAAAAAATAATTGGAGCTAGTGTTTTGACCCTTAATGAGCACCGTCTGTGTTTTGTCTTCAGATCTATATCCAGGCCATTTTTATTATACATTTCTCTTTCTCATTTACTTTTCTTTTGTTAGATCAACAAAATTTGAAGAACCATTTTTATAAATGTTACAACATTTCAATATTTGCTTTTGAACAAATGCACTCCGTTTTTCTTTTCCAATTTCATGCCTTTTAGTTCTGAACTCGACGTTCTTTTTCATTCAATCATCCTATCGAGCATTGTGATGGATAAAAGATGAGTAGCAGCAAAATAAAAGCTGCTGCGTGTGAAACTAGGCTTTTATAGCTTTGGAAACGTCTTAAAATACATTTCTTAGAATTTCAATCCTGCTGCTGTGTTCCACCATCTGGGACGGACGGGAGCGTTGTGCTGCTATCAGCTCTGCTGATGTGAAAATACGCAGCAGCCGACTCCGCTCCAGCCCCCTTGACATTCTGGAAGCCCCCTTCGGCTGGCTTTGCCTTGAGTTGATTAATGACCTGGAGGGCCGCTGTGGTCACCGACCACACGATCCAGCACCGGCCCCAGCACCACATGCAGTGACGTGGCTCTGGGTGATTAATGGAAGACTTAATGTGGCAAGAAGATCAAAACAGCATCTTGTTTGCTGCAAACTCAACAACTTCCTGCAGGCCTGACGGCGTTCAGCATTGTAGAGCTGCTCTTAATGTAGAGCAATTTTCACACGCTGACGTTATAGAATCAGAGGTTCAGCGCCAGTTAGCACTGATAATGGTCTATTATGTACAGTATTTCTGCATGTGTAATCATCTTTTCTTGGAGATGTTTGCATTTATTTCCTTACATATTAAAAAATAGCCTGAAAAGCTGCCAATGCTTGCATTGTTTTACTTCACACAAGATTAATCTAAAGCTAACAACACGTAACGTGAACAACACCTAATGTAACACTTCTAATTTACTACTAATATCAGCTAAGAAACACATGCTCTGCCAGACTGAGAGGTGTTTCTGTAAAACTTCTGAGCAGGTGAGAAAAAAAAGGCTTTCTCGCACTAGAATGATGCTTTTAATGGATTCTTTGTGAGCATGAACAACAAAACCGGAAATTTATGAATGGAAGGAAGTGTTAAAAAAAAGAAAAGGATTTGAAAGGAAATGAGTTCAAATCTGTAGATGTTTTTGATCAGTAAATTATAAATATGGAGTTAAATGGGTCTAGTGGTGTACTGTCCACCCTAAAACTGTGAGGTTGTAGTTTCAAACCCAAAGTACAGTCATTCCAAAGACTCTAAAAGCGAGATCCTGATGCTTAAACCAATGCTTTTTGAGCTTAGCTGTGACTGCAGCCCAAATGGAAAATCTAAATGTTTTTTAGCCAATCTTTTTGGTTATTATTCCTGCTTTTTTTTGCAGATTTTTACTGCCGTGATAATTTGACATTTTATCTCATTTTTCAAAGTTGCTGTAAAATTAGTAAAAACTCTCAGCACAAACTTGTCATATGGATATATTATTTGAATATTTTCTTTTTTTTACTGTAGTTTAACTTAATTCATGAGGAATTTTCTTTTGAATTTAAATTACATTTTTTATGCATGCATACTCATGCATGCATACTTGCATATTTCTTCACAAAGAGTAACATAATGTGGCTTATTTGAAGAATTTTTACATTGTTTGAAAAACGCGTCCCACCAGTGTCATCAAACGTGGTGCCCTAAAAAAACGGCAAAACCACCCTTAAAGGCACAATCTAGTTTTATACGTATGAAACATCTCAAACACATTTAAACTCAAAAGGGATGAAAAAAAATAACAAAAAATTGGACAACCTCATAAGCTGCTTTGGTTTGTTCAAAGATGACGCTATATCCCTTATAAAAAAGTGGTACACTGGAAGTTTGTTTTTTTTAAGCATGCTTAACTATAAGTATAAGTATAGTAGTGTACTGCAGAACATGTTGTGTAAGTATACTAACTAAATACTTCTTCAGACTAAATGAAACATTTTCATTTTACTATATAGTACGTCAAAAGTAAACCTCACATATGGCTTACTTTTAGTATTGAATAAGTATACTTGTAGTAGGATGCTCCACTTAAATTGACTACTTTTGTCTAAAGGATACTATAAGTTCCATTACCAATGTTACATGGACCAGATTGTAAAAGGTCAAGCTGTTACTGTGCCACACATTCCTGTTGACTGATTAAACAAAATAAAGACAAAATAAAGTTATAAATGTCAATAAAAAAAAATTAAAAAAACACTTAAAGGCAACACATAATTCATTTGTTTCTCATATAGTGTATGTGCTGACCCAAAAAGTTGCTGTGTAGATCTAAGTCTTTGGAAACAAGTTTACATTTAGAATTATTTCCCCACAATAAAGCAGGTACATTGCTTGACAATAACTGTTGACAAAAACTAAACAAACAAAGTGTGTCTCTGACTGCCCATAATTTACCAAATGGAAAGGCACTGACATTTTAAACCAAGATGGATGACAAACGTTATTTTTGGGGCTTCTTGAACTAATTGTGGCAGGCACAATCTCGCAGAACACTGGCATTGTGTTGGGACAAGTAAAAACTTTTTTACTGGTTGTATTAGACCAAATCATTACAATCTTCAAAGATGACCACGGACAAGGTCAAAATACCATCAAGTTAGATTTACAATTTAAAATTTCAGGCAAAGGGGAGACAAATTTCAGAAACTGTCTATATCTGCAATTCTGTGAAATATGTATTCCATGATTATTTTCAAATTGTAAAGATCAGCTCTATAAAAATACATGACCAATTTTTGTAGCACTTTTCAACTTATTGCCCTCTTATTGTCCTCTGGAAATACAGGTATAATGACTGGTCCAGTCATTATACCTTCAATAAAATGTTTGATTCATGAAATAAATCGATGCAAAACCATTTTAACCCAACATATTGCAAGTGTCAAATCCATCCAGCCAAAGTGGTTTTGAGCCTGAGAAAAGCTTTGACAGAAGTGATCACATCATAACTATCTGTCATCACTGTGTTTCTCACTGGAATGTGTGAAACCGAATGACCTCAGCATCATTGTTTGGTAATTAGCTGTCAGTATTTTCTGCTCAGCAACATTTTAAAAATAGAGCCTGAGTATCATGCCTTTGGTCTTTTGAATGAAAAGCACTTCATGAGTGGCTCAAAAAGCGAGCTGATGATGCTTAAGTTAGAGAGTCAAAGGAATCTACTAATTTTCAGAGATATTTGGAGTTTTAAAGTATTTGTCATGGCATATTTATTCTTTTTGCAGTGTTTTATTCATCTAGCACGAGCAGCTGATATGTTTGTGTCTGTGAGCTGGCTGTGACAATATTTTAGAAGGCTTAAACTTCAGTGTAAGCTCAGTGAATCCTAATCCTCTTCCCCGTCCTCCTCCTCACCACATCCTCCTGCAGACAGCTTCACCCCGGGGCTAACTAACAAACGGCCTGCTCATTGAACCGAAACCGCTAAATGACTTGTTGTTGCTGCACTGGGCTTCAAAGTCAGGTGTCTTTATGGCAGCGCTGGGGAGCGGGGCAGGGCACCCCAACGCATGCTGCTCGTTAGTGTCTGCATGAAGGGGAAAAATACTGCAAGGTGAAAGGATGGAGAAGTGTCTGCTAATAACAAAGGTGAAGCTGAACAAAAGGCTTGAAATTCTGAAATGACTCAGAATTCAGAGGGACGGTAATCGACTGTAATACATTTATAATATAAGAAACTTGCAGTTTTAACCTTGATACTGAAGTTTGTAAAGGAAGAAGCTGTGTAAAAAAAAAAAAATATAGGACCACTACGGAAAGCCGCATGTGACAAAAAAAGACGAGAAAAAAAAATATTTAAAAATATTTGAATGCAACAATAAATGTAACAATCTGCAAAAATGACAATTTTATTTTCATTTACTACATTTTAGCCAAAATAAGAAAAAATATGTTTATGTACGTTAATGTTAATTAACAGAATTTACTTATTTTTTTAAACAAAAAGCTTTACTATGTCACTTACCTGTAAACATTTTTGTTATCTTTTCTTTTTTATTTTTCATAAAAAATAAATAATGACTGATTGTTTTTGAAAAAACAACATTTTAGAACAAATTTTTTCTTGCAAAATTTGATTGATAAATCTTTGTCAAGGGGATTAACTGCATCAATGTTAGCTCCTCCCACTGCCTTTATTAGCACATTAACCCCTTTAATACTAGAGCTGTCACAGAGAACAGCAAATAACACTTTCTTTGAGTTACTGTAACTCTTTGACTGTTAACACACTTAATGCAATTCCAACAAAGTCTGAAGGATTAATCCGTTGAAGGATTAATACTAAGGTTTGTGAGGAGTAGATAATATGTAATAACAATTCATAACAATTATGGAAAGCCACAAATAGCAAAATGTAAAAAAAAAAAAAAATTCAAGAAAAACTGTTGAAATGTGATAAAGATTATTTAAACACAAAATGACGTAATAATATGCGCTATTGATGGAAAACTTTTAAAAGCTGATTTTTTAAAGCAAAATTAGTGTCAACTGTTGTGGATTAATGTCACCTATTATCTTAAAGAAGTTGTACTCTGTCACGTATATGGAACAATTTATCATCATATTTTCTTATTTAAGATAATATAATGACTCAATTTTGAATGACTGTTTTTTGGCAAAAACAACATTTTAAAACAAATTGTGTGTGTGTTGTGTCACAAAATCTGATCGTGATGATATTATCTGCAAAAAAACAAAGAAAGCCACAATAATCAATTAGACTCAATGGAAAGCTAGCTCCGCCCACTGCCTTTACATTCAGGTTAATCTTTATAAATTATTTAGTTGCTGTTGCCAGCATAAGTGTGTTTGTGTGTAAGAAAAATATTTGTATTTCTAAAAAGTGAAATCATACTTTATTTGCCAACATTTTTTGGTTGAACAAAACCTGTAAAAAAAAACGAAAAACATATATTACATTATCTTTGTCAAACCAAAAACAAACTTCAAATTCTTTATTGTAGGAGTTACTATAATAGATTAATATAATATATAATATAACTATATTAGACTACTTTGTCTTTAACCTTAATGACTGAACTGCTTTTTTAAAATTGATATAGTCTTGGCACTTTTGGCTCTCCGTACAGGACATACACCCCGCATGAGAATTCAAAGCCAGAAAGGAGGGAGTCAGTTGAAAGAGAAGCAACAGAAGTTTGATAATTTGCTGTCAGTGACAAACAGTAGCCTCATCAAGGCAACTCAATCGCCAGCTGGTACAATCAATTGTTCCCAGATAACACCCATGCTGCAACATAATGAAATAATTATAAATAGAAATGGAGAGTATCTTGTTGATTTGTGGAATTTCAATCTAGCTTTTAAAAGGTGGATTAGCTTTGTCGGTTCACACCCAGCTCTGACTCCATTATACCACCCCAAGAAGAGAAAGGAGGAGGAGGGGGGGTTCAATTAATTCCAAAGATTAGCTATGATCTCTGAGAATGCATGTGTTAATATTGTTCCTGCTCAGTGGTGGCAATGCTGTCAGCAGGAGCAGCAATGCTCCGGAGAAAGGCTGAGATGCACTAATTTTAGAGGATATTTTAAGCCACGCTAAATGGGGGACGTTGTGTTTTTTTTTTTTTGTTTTTTTTTTTTTTTTATTTAAATGCAGAATTTTATTCATGAGATTTGATAAGAGAAATGAACAGGGAAAAAAAAGCATGACTAATCATCAGAATGATTCAATGAATGCCAACATTATTACCATTCCAGTTGTGCACAGACTGTGAAAACAAAACAAAATGTAACTGAATTTTTGTATGAAAAAGATAGGTTTCATAAAGAAAAAAAGATTGGGTTTCTGTTATGTTTCCTGTCTATGCATTCCAGTGTTGCAAAAATAAAGTTTAATATTTAAGGACTAGTTAAAGTTTCTAAATAATGATTTCTTTGTTCTACTATATTTACCTGCATACTTGCTGGCACATCAAGATAGGTATATAAAAGTGATGGGTAAAAGAGCCGGACTCTCCTCTCCAGTACCCTGGCATAGACTTTCCCAGGGAG